>BCGF01000010.1:248194-364898 GCA_001599175.1 Pestalotiopsis sp. JCM 9685
CCTCCTTCGTCTCCTCCTTCGTCTCCTCCTTCGTCTCCTCCTTCGTCTCCTCCTTGGATTTATTCTCGACGACACCAGTATCTTTAGTGACATCACCTCCCACAACGTCTCCCACCACATCATCTCCTACCACACCGTTTCCTACCACATCATCTCCTACGGCATCGCCTTCCACGGGGGCTTCATCCTCAACATCGTTTTCCTCTGTGTGACTCTCACCAGCAGTACTTTCGACGATGTTGTGCGCTTCGTCTTGTTCGGCATTCTGCTCGACGTTGGTTTCCGCGACGATGTCGTCCTTGGAGTCCTCCTGGGCGGCAATAGAATCTTTACCCACTTCGTCATCTACCTCGACAGTAAGCACGGCGGCCTTATCTTCGACGGCTTCCTCCTCCATATTAATATCAGCAGCTGCATTTTTGGCGATGTTATGCGCGATGTCTTGCTCGGTATTGTCCTCGACGTCCTTGGTTTCGGCAATGATCTCATCCTCAGAGATATCGCCCGTGACATCGTCCTTGAAGTCATCCTTGGAGTCATCCTTGGAGTCATCCTTGGAGTCGTCCTTGGAGTCGTCCTTGGAGTCGTCCTTGGAGTCGTCCTTGGAGTCGTCCTTGGAGTCGTCCTTGGCAGCACTAGCATCTTGAGTGACATCGTCATCCACCTCATTAACACCGCCGGCGGCCTTATTTTTGACGACTTCCTCCTCATCCAGATGAATGTCAGCAGCGGCCGGCTCGGCACTGTCATGCGCGATGTCTTTCTCGGTGTCATCCTCGACGTTATTAGTTCTGGCGATGATCTCATCCGCGGAGGTATCATTTTCAACATCGCCTTTGACATCGCCTTTGGCATCGTTCTTGATGTCTTCCTCGATGTCTTCCTCGGTTTTGTTCTGGATGTCGTCCTCAGAGTCGTTCTTGGCCTGATCGTCGGTTTCAAGGATATCATTCTCGACAGAGTAATCCTCGATAAGTTCGTCGATAAGTTCCTTGATATCGCCGTCGGTAGTGTCTTCAGCGGCGTTATCCTGGATATTATCGTCCTCAACTACACCATCTTCGTCTGCTGCCTGGTCTTCACCATTGTAGGCGAACCAGTCGTGCTTCAAGACCTCGCTGATGGTGAGACGATCCTCGGGTTGATAACGTAGAACACGCTCGAGCAGGTCGCCAAGTATATCAATTTCCTTTTGCCCTATACTTCCTTTGACCTCAAAAGTTGGATATTCCTCCAATAGAGATTCGCGGTTCTCTGAGGTGAGCTTGTGGTAAGGGAAGTCTGGATTGACTAATTCAAAACTCCAAGGTAGACCGATCATACTGCGAATGATGCTAGACTGTTTCCCATCGCCTTCGAAAGTATTCTGCTGGAGTTCTATCAGGTCCTCCAAGGACAAGGACACGGGCTGTGAGCAGTCTTCAGCATCATCGAGGTGTTCATCTGCCACCGTTCCCGGGACGCTGCTCGCATCAGTCTCCTCAATACCAGATCGAATGCTGTGCACTTCGCCGGACTTTAGTTCTTGGTCATGGCCTGACTTCTGCGCGTTCCCTAACTCAATCGCCTTGATGCGCCGCATACGCTTGCGGTAAGCTTTCCGGTAGGGCTGAGGGAGAGATCCTAGAACGAACTCATACTCTCCCACCTGGATCTCGTCATCGGAGCCGCCATTGAAAAAACGCGCATCAGTATAGATTTCGGCAATTGTCGTCGCCAAAGCCCACACGTCAGCGGGGAGACTGGCACTCAGTTGCCAATATGCCTCGGGCGCGGCCCAGGTAGGTGGTATCCCGGCCCAAGCCCCCGGATCGGGCACTTCGTGAGCGCCTCCAAAATCCACGACTGCCGCGTGGCCCGTAAACTTGACCCCGAGCCAGTCAAGATCTGTCTTCTTTGTAAAGTGGTATGGCACACGGGGGTGATTTGCGATGAAAACACGGTTGTCAGATTGACGTGTGATGGGCTCCGGCAGTCGGTGTTCCATCTCCTCTACGCTGATGGAATGCAGATCATCCTGGTCCAAGCACAGCAAGAGGTTGCTCGTCCGATAGTCTCCGTGACAAATGCTGTTCTGGTGGAGAAATTCGAGACTCCCCGCCAATTCGTAAAAGATGCGCCGCATCTCCACCGGCTCCCATTGGCGGATTGACAGGAGATCCGGGCCCATGAGAGGCATAACGAGACACAGATTCTTGCGGCCAGGCGAGGACTGGATCTCAAGCATATCATAGGGGAAAGTAATGTGGCGCCTCTCGAGCTCCTCCACGGAGAGTCCCTTCTTCTCGACCAATCTAGCGAACCGCCGATCCGGACAATGCTCTCCCGACTTTGGGGTGCTGAGAACCTTGAGAGCCCTCCATTTGGAGAGCTCCTTGTCGTGTACGAGCCAGACGGTTCCGTGACCGCCCGAGCCAATCTTGCGAAATACTTGGTATCTTCCGGCGATCAAATCTCCGATGGTTATCGCGTAGAAGCCGTGGTAGATGTAATCTTCGTAGGTATCTTCGTATAGGAAGGGCTCAGCAGGTAATTCCTGATTTTCTGGGGGAGGTTTATCTTCTTCTTCGAAATGATGGTTGAAGGGGTTGTGAGACCTCTCTCCATCTCTGATACCTTGTAAGGGAAATTGTTTTCTCCCTTTGAATTCTGACTCGGCAAAGCTTTGCTCCATTTGCTCTAGGTCTGAGTCACTTTCTATTATGAAAGATCGATTTGTCTTGTTTGTTGTCATGGAACGAAACCAGTCAACAGGTTCCAGGGCACCAGGACTGTTAGCAAAATCTATGGCGTCCTTAGCGACGGGTTGAGCAGCGAAAACTTCCGAGTGAACAATTGTAGCAGACTCATCGGCCTGTTCCGTCAAGCTTGGAGCCGATTTGATGTCATTCTCGGCGGCAGCTTCTTCTATCGACGCTCTAGCGGCGGGCTCGGCGAGGGCCTCCTCGACAGGCGCGGCAGGTGATGCAGGCTTAGCCATAAATTCGGCAGCCAGATCCTCTTCCGTCTCGATTGATATGGAATCAAAGGCATCATCAGAGGTCTCTGCTTCTGCATCTTCTTCTGCCGCTACCGATGTTTTTTCTGGTTGGACATCTACAGCGACCCGCTGCTCGGCTAGCTTTTCCGTCGCCTTTTTTGTTGACTCTGAGACCACTTCTTCTACCCTTTCCTTTTGGGTGAACCCCGGGACATGTTCGGTTTCTTCTTCGGCCGATTTCTCATTTTCTGTCTCTGCAACCTTTTCAGCATGCTTTCTCGCCTCTATTGCTGCCATCTCTGGATCGCTTCTCATGACTTCCGTCGTCGATTTTTCTCCATCGTTGCTGTGATACCCTTCATTCTCCTCGTCGCTGTAGTAACTATCTTCGTCGTAGTTTTCTCCCTCGGCACTCTCTTCCCCCTCATCTTCTTCGCGTATTCCCTCTTCCGCCCCCGCCTCGCGAGACTCTTCCCTCTCCTGGCCGGCGAAGTCAATCCGAGCAACATTGTTCTTGTCATTCATCTTGCGAGGGGGGCGAACGTTCGCCATAATTGCCTCGATTTCATCCGCAAAGGTCATGGGAAAATCCGTTATCATCTCCACTGGTTCGTTGTCTGTCACGGCTTCATCTGCGACCTGTTCGCCGACCGCTCCGCCTTGCACACTGGCAGAGTCCTCACTCTCTCGGAAGAAACGCGCGAGGGTTGGTGTAGAGATTTCGTCGTGTGGCTCATCAAGGAACGAATGCCACTGCCCCCGTTTGGTGCGCTCCACGTCCTCGGAAGCTTTCGCTTTGAGTCGGTTCAATTTATCCTCCATCGTTCCATGCGGATGACTTCCCACAAAATACTTTCGTCCCTCGCTCGTCTCAACATGGACTATCCCTCCCGACCTCGAGTTTCCTTGAACTAAATCGACACGATGGACGTCGGGTTCGTCGTCGGTTGTCTGGGGGAACTTCGATTTTCGCCTTAGCGGGTGATCCAGTTCGCTCCCTGACCTTCCACGCGGCTGACTTCCCATGTGAAATCCTCGTCTTTCAGCAGTAGAAGCAGATTGACTTCCTGAAGCTGGCTCATCTTGACGTACGTCCACATTCTTAACGCCTGGTTGTACATCCATATCCTTGGTGTCAGGTTGTACATCCACATCCTTCGTGTCGGATTTTTCCTTCACTGGCATAAGAAATTTCGATTTCCGCTTTAGCTGGCGTGCCGATTGGCCCGCTGTCACTCCTTGCGGTTGACTTCCCACGGAGAATCTTCGTGTCTCGGCAATGGGAGCAAACTGGCTCCCCGAAGCTGGCTCATCTTGACGTACATCCACATTCTTGCTGTCAGATTGCTCGTTCACCGGCATAAGAAACTTCGATTTCCGTCTTAGTGGCCGGTCGAATGGGTTCTCTGTCTTCCCGTGCGCCTCGTTTCCTACAGAGAAACTTCGTCCCTTGCCACCTGATATATCGCCGTTTGGCTTAATTCGTCCTGTTGGTTTGAGCTTGTGAGTGAGCCACGCAGGCTTCCCGTCTCCCGGATTATCGCTCATTGCAATTGATCTGGTACCTCATTCAATACAGGCAGGGTGTAGTTTGTATCATTTCTGCTGTATATTGGTCGAAATAGCCGAGTCATGTCGCCTTGGCAGAACTCCGACATGAACAAAGAAAATATCGCCCAATGTTGCCATCCTTAGACGCCCACTGAAACCAGTGTCAACAACCTCCACTGACAAAGCAAATAATCTTCATAATAAAAAAAAATGCTTATATGAAAGAGATCTCTTTCGCTGTCGCAAGTCTTTGTTGGTTGGCGCTGCACAGGTTTGGCAGTGACTGACGATCTACGAATCAAGCTCATTTGGGCGACTTGACCTTTGAGTGCGAAGTGGGTCATTTCGGAAATGGCATTATGGCAGCTTAAATGTAAGTTCTCATTGCCAATATTTGCATCGTTGCCTGGTTACAAATACGTCGTAACTTTTTCAAAGCCTTAAAGTGCAATCGGAATGAATACGATTTGTCGATACAAGGGCAATCTTCATAATTCACATCGTCAAAGTGCTGGCTTTTGGTTTCAACGCTTCTATTATTCCATGGTTGATTAATGTAGAAAGTTCCCTGGGTGTCAGAACCCCACGATCTCGGCCACTTTATATATACACATGTTGCCTTTTACTATACACCCGCGTGGAAACTCTTTTTCCACGTGCTCGCGCTTTCCCTCTTTCCCTTGACGGAGGGGTTTTCTATCTCAGAGCCATCGCGGGATCATCTCTCCGAAGAGAGAGCACACCATGATCTAGTACAACCCAGTGGTGCAAGCAGCTGATCTGGGAAAACGAGTTAGCAGGAAAGTTCAAACTGGAAAGTTGTATATCTTGAGAAAACGTACAATTTTGGTATAAGAACTCTTTGCGCTCCCAATTTAGTCCGTGACACCGGTGGGGGTCTCGCAGAGGACATCGACGATGCCGCCGACGGGCAGGACGCAGCAGCGGGCGCGCTGGCCGACGTCGGCGCAGAGCTCCTGGAACTGGGTGGCGTTGGTCAGGGTCTCGGAAGGGTTCTGGCAGTCGAGGTCCGCGACGCCGGCCACATCGGTAGCGCAGCACTGGGCGGTGTTGTAGAGTCCGCTGCAGGCGGTGTAGGTCTGGCGCTGCATGACGGAGGGAGCGGCCAGGACGGTGGCGAAGAGAGCGGCGAGAGTGAAGTACTGCATTTTGATGGTTGTGTTTGTGTTGTTTGAGAAGGTGATTTTGTTGTTTTGGAGTGAGGAGTGAGTGGATGTTTGAATGGTTTGTGAGTTGCTGATGTTGGATGGAGAATACAAGAAAATTTTGGACTTGACACGGAGGAAAGACGAGATCTTTATAGAAAAATGAATATCGCAAGATCTAGGCTGCCTCCTGATTTCTCATGCTATTCACGAACTCTATCTAGTATCTTTGGTAGACGATGACGATGGTGGTATCTCTTTTTTCCATCCAACGCCTATTGTCCTCGACCCCAGACAAGATGCATCCATGGTTGAGGTTACTGCAACCTTGTTCAGTCTGAACGTTGGTTAGATTTGATGGAGTCATGTCGTTCATGCCCACAGCATTGATACCCATCAAAGGGACGGAATGGAAAACAGACGTGTCGATCTCCAGCAGGTCCCCAGACAGGCATGTCAGGGTTGGAGACAGGGGACTCGCCATGATTCTTGACTGCGGCCTGTAAGGAGATGACAAAGCTCATCCAGTAGCATGACCTGGTTCGAAAAAAGTGTTATACTCAAGCCAATGCCATGCCGTTTCCCCGGCCAAGCCACGCCTGAAATCTCATGTCGCTTAGAGCCACGATGGCAGCTCATGATGTCGTTAGACCAGCAACCTGAAGTCCTTCTATGCCACTAGCCTAGCACTCGTTCTTAATGCTTGATGCTATCCTATGAAGAAACAGTCCTTCAACAGCCCGACGAGCGACGCCATGGACCAGTGGGACAACGAATCACGGCACGGTCAGAGCCCTGCACTCGGCCCCGATATAACAGGGGACCCGATAACGCGGCACCTTAGATTAACGTCACAACCGGTAAAGATGTGCGCATGCAGGGGAAAGCGAGGAAGCGCAGCTCGAATGACATGCACCAAGGATCATCAAGACAGCCAAGATCGCGGCTGCGATGAGCCATGGCCCACGGGCAAGGTGGGCGGCAGACCCGGCATCATCGACTTGACCGCTGCTGAGCTTAGCAAAACCAGGGGCAGTGAACCTTGACGGGAGCTCCCCTTGATGGCATTGTGATACGATTTCGATGGCAAATTTCTGGGATTGCAGGAGCTACTACGTGAAATCTTTTTGAGCGTCTCCAGAAAAAAAGATATGTCGGTGCAATGATCGCTCAAGTGTCCACCTGGGAGATCTGACGATAATTGATCGATTATACCTGGAGACCTATACTCGATAGCGTTGGTTCATGCTTGCGTTCGCATGCCAAGCTTAATTTGGAAGTTTGTATTCTCAAGAGTCTCCCACATGCCTCGATCAGATGAACCCGAGCGAGTCTACACACATGCTTGTGCTCTGTAACCTTGAGATGCTGTGGCTGGAGTGATGACTGTATGTCATTCCAAAGCGAGTATTGGCGCGAAGAAGGTTGATTTCCGTTGTAGCCACTCAAGCGGCTGTCCCTGACCCTGTCGAGATGAAGGGCTCCATTTCTCCAGTTTACGCTCAGTCTAGGCTCTCGTGGCGGAGCTCGCAAACTCTCCGAGTCGCCCGGCAGGACTTCCCCTTTCGTATCCCAGCTTACCGCAATGGATGTGGTGAAACCCAATTGGCATCTTTCATCCCGGCAGCGCTCTGGCAAGGCTGGCTCACTGGAAAGTCAAGAAAGTTAAGGATCATGGCTCGACGACCGGGGGGTTTGGCCAACAGCCAGCCGTGCGTAGTGTGCGGATACGTCAGGGGCCACAGCCGCGCAGCCGATGGAAAAGCCGTTGAGCTACTGCGAAAGGAGAAAAAAACAAGGAAACGGCCATGATCGTCATGGAGATGCCATTTGCGGCGTAGCCTCAACGTCGTAGTCTCGGGCCATCACCCTGAGCGCGTGTTGACTTCTCAATGGGCATTCAAAGAGCGACACGTCTCATTCGAGTGCTGGATAGGTTGACAAGACTGATGAATTGTATCTGATGACGATGATATACCAGTGCTGTCGAACCCGCCAATTCGAGTTAGGAGGCGCTGGACTACGTACTAAGCAAGCGCTCCCTTCCCGTCATTTAATAGTGGAGCTAACTATACTCTCTTCCTGTAGCGGGAAAAGTTGCCCAATTTCAAAATTAGAATCACACAGAGGCAACAAGCGAACGCAGATCAGCCATCCTGTGCATGTCTGAATATGCAGCCTCTCCGTCTCCGATGACATGTTGGGGGAGCCCTGTACGGTAGTCGGTCGGTGATTACAAAATCATCAGTGTCAAGCATCAAGCATCAAGCATTTTCCGGACGACTAAACCCTCTATGGAGAGCGGTTATATTAAGCCAGGAGCCTCTAGCGGCTCCCACTGCCATCGTCGTTCCAGATGCAGGGTCCCTGTTGTCCAAAAGGAGAAATCTGAGAAGACCAAGACATTCTCTGCATCAACCCTGCCGAATCTTTTTTCCCTCCCTTCTTCGTCGTAACATTGATGGCAGCTGAGAATTCCTTGCAGGAAGACAAGTGCGTCACTTCAGGGCTCCTGTCTGGTAACGATGCGAGCGATGCAACTCAAGATACAGTCGCAGCCCGAATGGAAACGGTACTCGGTCAGCTCGGGTTTCTCGTTTATGCAGCATCGAGTACAAGAGAGTCGACATCACGACCTTCTATATAACAAGAATTGTACATGTTCATTGGCAGGGCATCATCCAAGCCTCCATCATGAGATTGCTACAAACGTACACTACTCTTCTTGGTCTTCCCAGTACTATGGAGGGTAATATGCAAATATTTCCGCACCGCGATAAGCGAGATACGAACGGCCGCAGCAGATTCAGGCTATAGGCAATCCAAATTTATCTAGCATAATGTCATTTTATGCCCCCAGACTCTCGCTTATCATTCACCAATGCTTGCTTGAGAAGGAAAAGAGACGTACGCTTACGAGTTTCCTCTGCACTACTGCACTACATCACCCTCCAAATTTGCCACACAACTGTCTTAAAAGCACAGCTACGTGCCAAATGCTCCGAAGTCCCAGTGACGACGGTTCATAAAAAAACCCCTCGATGGGTGTCCAAAAGCTTGGCACAGTACGACCTCGAGCGGTAGCAACTCCAAATGCGGCAGGGATCGACCTAGGCCCCCCCTTGTTCAACCCTTTTCGGGGGAAGTGAGGGTTACCATAGCCAGCCTTGACGACAATGACGACATTCAGGTACCGTCTTCTGGGGAACACGGCGGACTGCCCGTCATCTGAATCTTTGTCTCATCCGTCACGACCTTTCTTTCTGGGGGAACATTCTTTAAGCGCAGGGCTGAAAGAAGTCCCCCCTCCACCAGGCGGTGGCTGAGTGCATACATATTACATACTACCGGAGACGCACGAAGGGTCCTGCAGCTATCACAGCCTCTAAAACCCCAACTCATACGATTAAGAGGCAAGAAAAGTCATCACGAAAATATCACCGACGCCAATATCGGCCGAATGCGAGGAAATCACCACTAGATGATAGTAAGTGGAGGCCTCAAGTATACCTCAATTGCTTTTAGTCGCCAGAACAAGTTACAAACGCGAGCCCAATGGCAAATGCTATCGTGACATCGCACTTCTCTGTGACATCGTTGTCTTCTGTGACCATGTTATTTGACAAGATACGACTGATAACTGCACAGGAGGCCTCAAAGAGAGGCACTCATCCAGTCAATACCTGGGAGTCCTCCGTGGCAAACTGGAGATAAATCGATTTGCAACGTCTCATGCTTCTTGACGAGTTGCAAATCTCTCGGATAAGGCGAAGATAGGGACCACGGGTTGGATTATGGCTTTGTTGGCTAATCAAGAGAAATGCTGTAACCTCACTCAAGACCAGTGGTAGTTCTGATCGGGCATCTCTTTCACATGGGCACAGTCCATGACACTTTCCCAGTATCGATCAGGAGCTTTTGATCCTTCTGGGTTACTTCTCTCTAGACGACTTTACTCCATCGTCAAGTATTCGGCGGCTTTGCCATGCCAGGTAATACATTTCACGAGATGCCTTCGACCACTTTGGCATCAACACCGGACCTCGGACGACATTGGTTCATTGAGTCCGGCGCCAAATGGTTTGCGAGACTGCTTCAAGTCATGATCACACACATTAAACATTCAGTGACCATTTTGATCGGCCACTTTACGATATATCCGTAGTTAAGATGGCACGATAATATGGCTGAAAGCCGAGATTTACACAAAAGTGACATTATTCCTCGGTGATAATAGAGGTAACGCCGGATCTATGCATTTTAACACGATCTACAAACTTTTGGTATACTCCCACCATGCGGCACAAAACATTTGACGCCTGGCTTATCCACGGGCCAGATCCCTTTTCAATATGCCACAAGAAGACGTGGCTGTCGGCTAGCGTGACCGCCTTTGCCTACCTCCCTCATCCTCGTGCCATATGATCCGTGCCCTTTCCCAAAGCTTGTAATCTTTTGCCGACCTCCATTGAAAATGCAAGTCCACTCATGAATAGGCTCTCTATGCGAAAGCAGTGACTTCGGGCCATTTCTCGGCCGCCTTCTTCTTGAAGCCATCAACCTCTGTGCTTCTCCAGCTTCTTAGGAGGCCCAGAACCTCCTGAGCCGCTTGATAGTCGACTCCCTGGATGCTGATGACCTCAGTCAGCTCCTTCTCAACCTTGGCTTGGTCTTCGCCGAGGTGTCTCTTCGCCTTGATGGCACCGATTGCGTGCGGTGCACTGTCCTTGTGCTTGGCCTCGAAGTCGTCGTTATACTTCTTCAGATCGACAGAAGCGTCCAGTACATCAAACTCAGCCTTGATGACTTCTTGCGTCTTTGCGGGGAGCGAGCTGAGCTTTGTATTCAGGATGTGGCGGAAGTAAACGAGCTGCTCGTGAACTTTAGGGTGCTCCGAATCGAGCGCGAGAGCCTGCTTCAAGCAACGAAGCGCAAGCAGATATTTCTCTGTGGGACTTTTAGTCAGCAGGATTCCTCATTTGTCATTAACGTTTCGATCACGTACCTCGTCTGATGTACACCTCAAAGCCGGCGATCTGCGCATCGATGAGCTGTGGGCTGTATTGAAGCAGGTGGACCAAGAACTTGGTAGCTTCTCCGAGAGGGTCGCTGGTGGCAGCTAGTTGGATGCCGTTGGGATCTTCATCCACCTTCTTGGGCTCTTCTCCGGCAGCAGCGGCCTTCTTGGGCTTGTTCGGGTCCTGCTTTGCTGCGCGTTCTGCTGCCTCTCGCTCAGCCTTCTGAGCGGCCTTCTTGGCCTTCTGGGCAGCCTTCTTTCGCTCTGCAGCGTCGTCTCCGTTGGCAGCATCGCCTCCATTGACGCCATTTGGCAAGGCCTTGCTGTCGTGCATGCTGATGTACAAGTTGACAGCTGCGAGAGCAGCACGCGTGTAGAACGGGTGCTCGCGAACATGATCTTCCCAGCGAATCATGTCGACATACGCCCGGATTTGTCCTTTCCTTAGGGAGAAACTGTGGAAGTCGAACTGGTCCTCAACCCAGACGTCAAAGAAGCCATATACGGCATGGAAACGCTTGAGAGCCAGGCCAATGTTTCCGTTGCGGGTATGGGCCTCACCATCCTCAGTCATGTACCATACGCACTGCATGTCAAGCAGGTCGCTGACAGGGCCGGCTGTGGAGTCGGGTCTTGTGAACATTCCCATCAGCTCCAATGCCTTTTCTGTGTTGTCATTGCGTAGCTGATATTTGGCTGCCTTGGTGTTGATGTAGCGGTCTCTGAGGTCGAGGTTACGAGCTTGGTCCATAGTATCTGCGGCCTTCTGGGTGTTTCCATAGTGCTTCCAGATCCTGGCCTTCGTCATGTGAAACTCGACATTCTTGGGAGCCAACTCAATACCCTTGTTGACATACTCGAGGGCCTTCTCCAGATCGCGACTCAAGTGGTAGTTGTAGTGCTGAGCTAGGTAGTAGAGAGCTGCTCCCTCGCCCTTGAGGGCATCGCCATCAGTCTCACCACCACTCTCGGACTTCTTCGATTCAAGATACTCGACTGCAAGCGAGCCAAGAGTTTCCTTTTTCGACGGGTCGACGTAGAGATGCTTTAGGTTGGCAAACGTTGAGGGAACACCCTTGTCCAACATCAAAGTGAGGTATGCCTTGGCAGGTTCCCGGAAGTTATCTCCTACAGGAATAGATCAGTACGAGTTCACCTCGTGGTTGCTTGAAAATTACCTACCGCTGAGGAAGTCAAGTGGCAAGCGCTTGGCTGCGTCTGAGCGAGGATACTTCTCGGCATACTCGTCATAGATAGCCTTCTTTGCTTTCTGGTCATCTGCTGGAATCTCAGATGCCTCAATGAGGCCAAGGTAGTAGTCGGGATGATCGGAATTTCTGTCAAGGAGGCTTCGGTATGCCTGGACTGCATCCTCTTTCCTGCCGAGCTTCTTGAGGTATTCGGCGCGCATCTCCATGACAGCCAGGCGATCGAGGTTGTGCTTGGCGATGGTCTTGAGATGCTCAAGCGCTCGCTCGTAATCGCCCCGCTCCGCGATCAGAGTGTTCTTGTACATGACGGCTTCCGAATTCTCGTAGTCGGTCTTGGAGGGCGGCGATTTGAGCGACTCTTCGTATGTTGTCAGAATCTTTTCGGCTTGTTCCAACTCTCCAGCGAGATGGTGCGCCACGGCAAGGGCCGTCCAGTTCTGGCGTAATTGCGGCCTTGCCTGAAGCATAGAAGACCTGCTCTGGATATAGCCCTGGTAGTCTCGCATCTGAACCTGCAAGAAAGCCAAGTCTCTTTGAATCTGGACAGAATCAGGCTCGAGCTTGAGAGCCGACTTGTATGCCTTGATGGCCTCCTCAAAGTTCTTTTGGGATCTGTACAGGAGACCGTAGACATGCCAGCAGATGTGCGACTTCATGTCAGCCATGAGGGCCTCCTTGCCCAAAGCAAATGCCTCGTCCGTCTTTCCCTGCTGATTCATAATCAGGGCCTTCATGGCCATTGTGTCGCCATGCTTCGGGTTCTTCTTCAGGATTTGCTCGGCAGCTTTCAATCCACGCTTGTACTGCTTGTCTTCGTAAAATCGAATGACCTGGCGAAAGAGAGCATTCTCTTTCGAGCTTAGAGGTTGCGGCATGGCGGGCGGCTTCTCAGCTCAACGGCTGTCTGGACTCGTGCCTTCGTAGTTTCTGGGGTAGCGAGAGTGATCCTCGGAGACTGGGGGATGTACGCAAAAGGCCACAGGGCTTGTCGGCGTCAACGGGCGAAGGTCTTCACTGGAGCTCGAATCTTAACGGCCAGCGCACAGCGTAATTGAATCTGACGTCGGCGGGGACAATTACGGTGGGTGGGGACGCAGTAGGTATCCACGCCCTTTCTAGGGAACAGGGGATCGAACAGAGGGTGGGAGCTGCCCGCGCGGAAAGTGAGTGTTGTCGCGTGCCTGAAGCCGGCAGTGTGAACGTAAAGTTGATGGCGAAGGCTCTGGTGCAATTACGAAAATGAAGCTCGAGTCAATGGACCCTGGCTAGCAGCAGCAACTGCAGATTGTCCCGCCGGCCGTGGGATGACCCGAATAGCGAATCGCCGAAGATGCATAACCGAGCATTATCCGAAAATATGCACATATCATGGCTGAATCCTGCACTCGCTCTTACATTTCCAGACTTCCAAAAAGATATTCTATCGGTAGTTTAAAATTGAAAAGCTCTTTGAGCGTGTACTCGATGGTATTTTGGATATCTATAGTTTCCGAATCCGACTCTGCAAGCTGTTGTAAGCTTTGGCTTCGTACCCAATCTCGCAACTCCGAGCTGAAGGTATAAGGTAGGGACGATAACTTCAATGTTTGAATTGTCCTCTTCTCGGAAAAACCGAAATGGCGATCCTTCATTTCTACATATTTTACACATCAGTCGTCTCTCGGCTAGATCTGGGGATGGAGAATGTCCATAAAAGCGTCCGGTCACTGCTTCCCAGGTGCTTGTGTTTCCCTCCATTCGTTCAGTGCCCGGTCTGCGTCGTCTGGAGTCTCATTGCATCTGTCTCGAACCAATCCCCAAGTTCGAGATCTCACGATTGTCTCGACGTTTCTCTCTTGCCGGAGTAGCTGAGCCAGCTGCTGTGTCCGTGGTTCTCGTGGGAAGTATCTCGCCGAATACGGATCAAGACGTTCGTTGACAACCCTTTCCCTCTCCTTGAGCGACTCGGCCTCCCTCAGAGATGTCTCCGGATCATCGGGATCGGGACTTGTGGCGACGTAAGCGCAGTAGGTTAACACGTCCGACCTAGACTGCCAGGATGGGAACAGAACCTGCTCTCTGAAATTCTGGCATGGTTTTGGATCGATCTCCTTCCGTGAGCGAGCCGTCCGCACGGTAGTGGAGCTCGGATCGAAGCCTTTTGACGCTGGCTTCACGAGAGCATTGAGATTCTGCGTGATCGAATCATCCACTGCACTTCTTGATACGCGCAGGAAATCTGGTAACGGTCAGGCATTCATGAGCCGGAATCTCGCGATCGATATAGCGCACCTCTCAGAGCTGTAGTGTTGAAGCAGAACTGAGGACTCAGCCTTGGTGATGAAGGCAAGTCAGTCATGATGTCCGTCTTAGCGGACTTAGCGGCATCCGTGGACGGCGACGGACCCGGTTGTCTCGACCAGAGTATTCCAGCCAGCGTGAAGGTTTGCCAGACTCCTGGGGGAGTGCGATCACTTGAAAATCTGTACTTCTATAAGCGCCGAAATAAGGCTCGAGTTGAGACAGACTATGCAGACGGAGCGCCAGGTGACAGGTCTGCTTTAAGAGTGTTGCCGCTGCCTCCTCGTATGACGAGTAGAGGGACGAAATACTACACTAAAAGCCATTCCACGGGCAGTTCGAGGCCAAGAGGCTCAAGCTCCGGGCTCAAAGCTAGTGTGGGGCCGAGATGCAATAGCGTCATAGAGATATGCAACTAAGCCATCTCTTCTCCCACTAAGCCCTGCTATCAGCTCGAAAGATGCGCCCCGCTTGGTGAATCAGGCTGATTACGCGACAGCAGCGCCTGCCTGCCTCGTAGCTGCAACGTCAAAGCCCCGGGCCTTGCGCTTTAGAGCTTCACCCAAACAACTGTACCAACTCAAACCGCATCATTACAACACCACTCCATCCATCCGTTTCCTGGTGTCTCTCCGCATTTGACCAACACCCCAGCGCCCCAGCTCCAGCTCAAGGAAGAGTTTCCATCCACATTTCTTCCCTCTTCAAGTTTCTTGGTCAGCGCATCTCACCATGTCGAGCTCACAGGATATGGAGGGCATCACGCAACGTGAGCCCGAGGAGAAGAAGCAGAACAACGGCAGCGGCGATGGAGATAAGGACCAGAACAAGAAGCCCACCAGCGATGGGGATGCCGAGATGGAAGACGACGCACCCGAAGAAGACGATATCCTCGACGAGGAGGTTCTCAACCTCAGCACCCAGGACCTCCAAACGCGGAAACGACTCCTCGAGAATGACACCAGAATCATGAAGAGCGAGTACCAGCGGTTATCGCACGAGAAGGCCACCATGGCAGAGAAGATCAAGGAGAACATGGAGAAGATTGCCAACAACCGGTATGCGACGGCCCCGTCCGCCATCTTTGCATGATCCACAGCTAATCCATTGTTTGTAGACAGCTACCTTACCTTGTCGGTAACGTAGTCGAGCTTCTCGATCTCGACCCGACCGCCGAGTCTTCCGAGGAAGGCGCAAATATCGATCTCGATGCCACGAGGGTGGGCAAGTCGGCCGTCATCAAGACATCTACCAGACAAACGATCTTCCTACCGCTGATTGGTCTCGTCGACCCCGAACAACTGAAGCCCGGTGACCTGATCGGAGTCAATAAGGATTCGTACTTGATCCTGGATACCCTGCCAGCGGAGTATGACAGCCGAGTCAAGGCTATGGAGGTTGATGAGAAGCCAACGGAGAAGTACAGCGACGTTGGCGGTTTGGACAAGCAAATAGAGGAGCTAGTAGAGGCCATTGTATGGCCCATGAAGGAGGCTGAGCGATTCAAGAAGATTGGAATCAAAGCACCAAAGGGTAAGAGCTCAAATATTTGTTCGATCTCTGGCATGACTGCCATGCTAACAGTTATCAGGTGCCCTCATGTACGGCCCTCCCGGTACAGGCAAGACGCTTTTGGCTCGAGCTTGCGCCGCTCAGACCGATGCTACGTTCCTCAAACTCGCCGGTCCCCAGCTTGTGCAAATGTTCATAGGTGATGGTGCTAAGCTTGTCCGAGACTGTTTCGCCTTGGCCAAGGAGAAGGCCCCCGCCATCATCTTCATTGACGAGCTGGATGCCGTCGGTACAAAGCGATTCGATTCCGAGAAGAGCGGTGACCGTGAAGTTCAGAGAACCATGTTGGAGCTTCTGAACCAGCTTGACGGTTTTGCCTCCGACGACAGAATCAAGGTCCTGGCTGCCACCAACCGAGTCGATGTACTGGATCCTGCCTTGTTGCGATCGGGTCGTCTGGACAGGAAGATCGAGTTTCCCCTGCCCAACGAAGAGGCTCGTGCACAAATTCTGAAGATCCACTCACGCAAGATGAAGGTCGACGATGGTGTGAACTGGAGCGAGTTGGCTCGCAGCACTGATGAGTTCGGTGGTGCCATGTTGAAGGCAGTCTGTGTTGAGGCTGGTATGATTGCTCTGCGCTCGGGCAAGAACAAGATCGGCCACGAGCACTACGTCGATGCCATTACCGAAGTACAGGCAAAGAAGAAGGATGTGAGTAACACGTGTAGTCCCGGTTTGAGATTTCCAAAGCTAACTTTCACCACAGACTGTCAACTTCTACGCGTAAATAAGCAGATGTCCATACAGACATCACGAAGCAGGGCCTGGTATAGAGACTACCATGATAGACGCAGTTGTAATATTACCAGCATGGCTCCAACGTCAAACACAGCACCGCGCCCTCACCGTCCTCAATGCCTACACTTGTATTGATTGATTCACCCAGTGGCCTTTGAGACAGAATGAACTGGAGTCCGTCAAGACTTGTGGCTATGTCACCTAATCATGCCTTTATTTTGCCAGTGTAGAATGCGGACGCCTTCATTCCTTGGTGTATGCAATACACTGGGGACTTCCCACTGCTCCATAGGTAGATCTCGATTCTGAAGAAAAAGAATTCCACGGCTCACTACTCGCCGCAACTTCATGCTTCCTGGCGGTCTGTCGGCACCTATAATCAATGAATACCCATCCATGCCAAACAATGTCTACCACTCAAAAAGTTGCAATCATGCGAGGCTCAAGCAAACCATGTAGTTCGTGCACGTGGCGGGTTGGATAAATTCCATGGAGCATTACATACTAGCAAAACCTGGTGATTCTTGGCTCTTGCACGACATCACGCTAGAATCATCTTGCATCATCTCAGGCGATCTTGGATAAATCTGACGAAATCGAATGGTTTGATAGAGCAAATGGCATGTATGCGTGGGTACACCTAGTGTTCCTGTGTTGATGAGAAACGGCGAGGTTGGCGCCGACTCAAGTCAGCAAGAGAGCTTGCTTGAACACAACATAGTCTAGTTTAAGCGCATACTATTCAACATCCAATCAGGGGTCCGATGGTGTAGTTGGTTATCACGTCAGTCTAACACACTGAAGGTCGGCGGATCGAGCCCGCCTCGGATCATTCTTTTGCCATTCGTATAGAATTGGAGGCGTTTTTTTTTTCTTTTTTCGAATTACTACTTTTCTTCGCTCCTTTCTCTCTTCCGTCCTATTTTCCCTTGCTCTTTTCCCTGTCTTTTTGATCGTCAATATTTCCTCGTTCCACTACTAGAGTCTAGGACCTCACGGCTTACGGCTTGGTACATAGGCCACGCAAAAAATTACTGCCTTGAATGGAACCTACTTAATAAGGATCGTGATCGCTGGCTTCCTTTGCTGACGCCATAAGAATGTGGACTCTTTTTATGATTACAAGGTCACGGCAAATGTGTAAGACTTATAGTTTTGCGGAGTGCAGTGTTTTATTTTTGTGCCAGCACATCACGAGCGATAACTAGTAGGATCTGAGAAGAACTTCTTGACCTGAACCACCTTGTCAGTCGCATCGGTACATCTCACCAGCCGTGCTACGATTTCTCGAAATGCCCAATGATGTGCTGCTTGCTACAACTCGTTTTGCTGTACATTCTGTTTGTTTCTTTTTTTTTTCTCATGTTTTGCTATGTATACGCCTCGCCATCATGTTCCCTTGTGCGAGTCGAGTACTCCACAGTTCCCACTTCATCATATCAATCGTGAAAAGTAATTGAGAAGGCCCTCTCTTGGCCATGAACAGTAAAAATGCAACCAAAGTTTCCCCGCGTGGCATTAAAGGAACAACATTGCCACTGATGCCAACCGACACTCTGACTTTTCTAGAGCGCGGGGGCGAACCATCTGTATAGGTTGTGTTTCGTTGCCAGCGACAAGACACGGCTTCAGCACAAGACGTCGAGTGAGCTCGTCGAAGTGCTTTGGGAATATGAGAGTGGTTGCATATCTCAAGCCGGTCGTTGCGAGGCACGAGTGACGCAACTGGAAAGAAGCTGAAAAAAAGAAAAGCATTTTTGATACCATCTGATGTGCAATGCCAAATGCAATGCGCTCCAACAAAACCCCTTTTTGTGTGAAAGCAGGCGGTGGAACCAGGAGGAATTGATGCATGTGCTGTCTGAACCGACTGGTGATCGTTGCTCCCATTGCTCAATCGCAAGCACGTTGCTGCGCTGCAACTGGTTCCCCATCGCCGAATTCGAAGTCCACAGTCCGCTGATAGGACTTCGTGGGTGCTTCGGAATATTTTGTTGCGTTGCAAGTCATAGTAACCGGCCTCGTCAAAAGCCAGTCCAATGGACTCGGGCCACTGGAAAGCACCCAGTGGCACGTATAGGAGCGTCGGAGAAATGAGCCACCTCTTTTTGAACGCCTTGTGTGATCCGCAATTTTTCGCCAGCCATATAGAATGCGAACCGAAAGCCACGGTCTATTGAACAAAAACCCTAGGGACCAGTTCGATGAATTATCAAGCCAAAAGAACGCCTGTCGAAATGAATGACATGGGAAAAGAATCATAATAAACAAAAGAAGAATGCCCAATGGGTACGCTCGCGGCCTCGAGGCCAATGAGAACGACCACTGTAGTCAGATCTTCCGGCTCGCTCGTGGTTCGTTGATGACTCGACCACGGTCCGAAAGTGTCCGTGCGGCACATATTAAACTCGTATCGTTGTGTCGTGACCTGATCAAGACCAATCAGGTCCTGTAGGGGGGGTATCTGAAATCAAGTGTATGTCCATGAATATGCCGAAGAGTTCAATGAAAAGAGGAGTGACACCAATCATGTCTTGAAAGACCATGAACAGGGATTCGCGCATCCAACAACGTTGTAACCAATCATGCAGAAGAGCCTGCTTACAACTCCATTCCCTCAACCCATGACTGTCTGGCCATAGTTGTGGTGCTGGAAGTAGTGGGTAGGCTTGTGCATAGTGGCCATGCATTGTGAGCAGTTGCACTCAGCAACGTTCGCGTCCCAGATGCCGTGGTGACTGTAGTGACCATAGTGATTCTGGTGCTGGTAGTGAGACCCATGTCTGTTGTAGTTGGAGTGCAAAACCGGAGCCGCCGTCTGGTATCCTCTGTAGCCCGTGTTGGGGATTGCAGAGTTGAACCAGTCATTGTAACGGGAGTTCAGAGAGGCGGCGGAGTTGAGATACTCGGGCGTACCATAACCAGAGTCGGGAGGGGTCACAGGAGCATTGGACCACGCGTTCTGGTACTGTGCATTCGCCCAAGAGTTTTCACGGGGGCGGAACGACTTGGCGGCAGCGCGAGAGAGACGCGAACGCTCGTAGTCGGAGATCTCCTCGGGAGTCCATCCTTCGTACGAAAGCGGGTGGTGCTGCTGGGAGTTGGTCCGGATCGAAGTGACGAGGGGAGTCAGCCTTTCGCGAGCGGCAGCTGCTTGCTGCTTGTGGGCAAGCTCCCTCTTCTTGTTGGTCTCCCATTCCTTCCAGTTCTGGAGCCAAGCATTGTAGTCGCCGCTCTTGTCAAGGTTGACGTAAAGCGACCAATCGATGTAGCGCAACCACTCATTTTCCATGGTGTTCAGCTCCTGGACAGCAATACCGCTAACTTCCGACCATGATCGGTTCTGGAAAGTGTTGTCGTCGAGGAACTTGCTGCCGAGCAGCAGGGCCACTGTCAACATACGCCAGACCTGTCCTTCGTTGGTCTTGAAACCACCGGCGGCATTCAAGGTGTTAACGCGCTTTGCTAGGTAGTTGAGACCAAGCAAGATGGTCGTGCTGGGCAGGCGTGTTGACGTGAGGACCTGCGAAACGAACTTGCGGAAAGCGCCAGTGACAGAAGCATTCGGCATGACGACCCTCATCGACATATCGGCAACATATTCGGCCATCATCTCGACCTCATAGTCGAGGACCGCGCATACGCCGCCTGGCATCTTGTCGGTTGTGGGAGAAGTCTCCGTCAAAGATCGCGGTGGGACCTTTGTCGGAGGGAGAGGCTGACGCGTTGCCTCGAGTCGTAAACACTAGCCAGATATTCGTGGGAGAATAGCCACAGAACGCTGGCAGGCGAAAACACGAGGTTAACGGTCGCAAGGGGGGGAGAAGAAAGGTCTGAGAAACCTTAGTTCGAGACTCCAGCCATATGATTGTTCAATCTGTACAAGGATCGAACGTTGACAGATGTGAACTTAGGTCGAGTGATCAGATCGTTGTGGTTTGCGATCGATCAGGAGTGAAGGTTTGGGGTATCCTCTAGGAAATCAGAGAATGTAGAGGCAATCGTCGTCTACTGTCTCGAGAACGACTTGTATTCAAGAGCAATTAAGCTTTGAATATATAGGTTGCCTGTGGGTTTCGAAGATGACAATGAAGTCTTCCGATGAATGTTTCTGGAAGCCCTATGCTGTTGAGTACCAATGAGGACGAATAATGGTATTCAGGAATAGAGAATAATGGAGAAATGTCGGTTGAAACACTGTATTCATTGTATTCGAGTCAGTTACACATTGTTCGACTGCCAAAATGAATTGAAACAAGAGTTGAATAGGACAAAAGCCAGCGGTGTCTTGGTCTGCTACAACAAGGCTTGGTAGCGATGGTCGAAAGCCAAGCCCACGCTGAGCAGCGGAATAGACCTCTCGATGTGGTTTGGACAGGTCGAAAGCCTATGTGGATTGCGTGCGCAGAAGGGGAGCCGCGCTCGTCCGAGTGTCGTCGAATTCAAGTATTATCGCGAGACTGGGAGTGCGGTGATCGCGACTTGTTGTTCGTACGGCTCGGGGCAGTTTCGTCGTTGAGTTGACCATGCAGGTAGGAAGATCGATGGTTCTTGTTGCTGAGCTTGGCGAGACGTTTGTTGCGCGGTAGCGCTAGGGAGTGCTCGCGAGGGCATCGCTTGTTATTGCGGACCAAGACAACCGGGACAATCCAAGAGTTGCGAAAGAAGTGACAATGCGGTGCACTTGTTGGACTCACCTCGAGACTGACTGGACAAAGCAGTAAGGAAAAAAGGACCAGCAGAAAGACAGGAGTTTGCCGTGCAGGGCGACAACCAGAAGAGTCGTGACACTGAGAAGAATGGCGAACGTCCAAAGACGGATTGGGTCAGACCTGGTCGTCGTACGCAGACCAGAGAGAGAGAGGTGACGGGCGAAGGAATCCCCAGAGTCGGTCGGACCTGTCGGTTTTGGGTGGTCGGGGCTTCTCAGCACAGACTGCACAGCAACCGGCTTTTAGTGGCAGACAGTTGTAAACCTTCTGCTCTTGCTATGTACCGCGCTCCTGTTCCACGGCTGGAAAGAACCCACGAAACAACAAAAAAAACGATGGAACTTTTTTTTGCGTGTTGGGGTGAGAGAAAACCTGAATCCTGGACGTCGACGGCCTCGTGGGAAATGGCAGATCTCCAAATCGTCTGAGGTCGTTTTCGAACTTGAAGGGCGAGTCGCGGATGTCGAGGTGGAGGGTGGGAAATGGGGAGGGGAGATGGGGGAGAAAAGAGAGATTATGGGCGGGAAGGGAGACAAGACGGGGGGTGGGAAGAGGAAAAAAGAGCGAGGTTTGTGTTGATGGTGATGCCGGATGGGGGTGCTGGGAAAGGTGGTCGGGGCAGTTGCTGGACCCAGCAGAATGCTAGTATGGCGGTGGGGAGAGAGAGAGGGCCTGGTCTGGTAGTGTAGCTTGTAGACCCAGCAGCGATTTGATGGATGGCTTGAGGTAAGGTAGCGGTACAGCGCCCGCCCGCCGCAGACTGTCTGTCAGTGGGCGTACGGGGCACAGCGCCAGAAAAAAAACACAAGGGCACGGCGCCAGTGGGCATCCACAATGACCACCGTCGACGAGAGTCCAGAGGGTCGATTTTTGCAAAGCTGGTCCGCGCTAATCCACTAACGTGCAAGCCTGGCTGGCCTGGGGCCCCGAAGGATGGATCCCAAAGAAAGACCAGGGGGCAAAGGGAATAAAAAAAAATTATTATTTCAATGACAACCTCTGCGCCAAACCAAAGCCGTCCATGACTGGATGGCCCAAAGAAATACTAGCCCGTCATTTTAAACGGACCAGCAGCAGATCGCCCATTTATTCGTGGTTGGCACGGTTCAAACGGTACGCCCACCGAACAAGCAAATGGGCGCTGCTACCATCGCCGGGCTTTGGCACTCAGCATTGAATCCTTGGGCCTTGGCCGTTGTCATTGGGTTTTGTTTTATTTTTAATTGTGTTCATGTCCGCCCTGGGGGGATTCTGCCCGGTGCCCGTGTTAGGTTTGCTTTGAAAGGAAGGAATGGATATGACCGGAGCTTGATGTCTGTAAGGTAAGGTGAGGTAGGCTGTAGGTAGCAGTCAGCGTAATGTACCGACACAGTACTAGAGTCCGCCACAGCCCAGTCTTTTCGCGGCGAGTTGACGCCAACCAATTCTGCTACAGAGGACCTCTGCAGAAGGAGAGGGAGAGAAAAAAACAACAGATCCAAATGAATTTAAAATTTCAAAACCTACTTGGGAGTGGCAGGGGGATGAAGAACGGAGTATCCACTCCGTCTGATGCAGCAGCTACTCGCGTAACGCTCATTCAGGTTCTGCATTCTGCCAGGTTGCGATAATTGACGCATCATCCACCTACACCCAGCACCAAGGCACTTATTACCCTGCGAAGTGGACGAACCTGCATTCATCAGTCGCTCGCCAGCTAGCTGCCCATGCCGAACCCTCACACTCCAAACAATGTTGCTCCACCACGCCTGTACGCTACTGCCTATTGTACATGGAGATCAGCCTTTTTTTTTTTTTTGGCCATCAGTTTTTGGCTTGGTCTTTCTCTTTCCCTACTGGTGAAAGTTCTCTCGGCAGAAAATTTGGGATGTCCTGTACCATGTATCGTGAACAAATTTTGTACATGCTCTTGGTGGCTTGCCAGAATTCCATCAAACTCGTTTTCCAGCTGACCTCATCTTAAATATTATGTATTCAATGTCCATATCTAGAGATATGTATGGTTCAGTGCATGCCCTACCACCAAGCACTTGCCGTGTTGTGATGGGTACGTACTCGTACGGAGTACGGGGTCATTATTACTGGTGTACGTGTGCAGCTTTTGTGGTGTGGTGGGAGGGCAGCGCGAGATGAGTGCGCGACATGATGGCTGTTGTGACGATGGCAACTGAGGGTGCTACATCACGGGTGAATGGAGACACTCGCCCAATGGTGTGTCCTGCTGTCTCCTCACACGCACCGGGCCTGTGACGCCGTCACGTTCTGGGAGTGCACTCCTTGTAGGCCAGGACTGGCTGGCATCTTGCCCTCCTGGGTATGGCTCAGCCTTTATTGATTGCTCGTATTCGACCGCTTCCTCTGCAGACATGAGCCTTGTTCTTGCTATAAACCCAGCCCTGACTATCACTATCCAGGCACACTGTCTACAGATTACACCACAAACATGAGGCCTATTGGAAACCGCATCTACCCTAGGTAGATACTTTGCAAATAGCCATTTCATTGCAGCACGCGCCGGTCACTTTTGCCTCCTGGAGTCGTGTAATTCTTGTTGCCCTTTGGGGTGGCAGATGGCAAGTTATTGTTACTGTGTAGACGCTGATTTGCCTGGTTCACAACCACATGAGGATGTCGCGTTGGCACAACATTGCGAGAGTCTCGCCCAATCCCACTTCAATCTCCGGAAAGTCAAGGCAATTGCTTGTGTTCTCTGTAGATCCGACGCGGACTTTGACGTTTTGGTTGTGAGACCGAAATAGCCTCTGACCTGCTGAATGAAGGAAAGAGGTTGTCTTCCATCTGGTCATTCGTGGAATGCCATCCATTCACTTTCATCTCGGAAGTCAAGTGGCACTTGCTGTCTTGGGGTATCGGCCTGTTGCACTGCGCGCGCCGGCGCTGCCTCACTGTAGAATCAATGGAATCATCATGTATGTGTGTGGGTAGCAATACGTAGCGAAGGTAGACTGGCTGTACGGGGTCACAGTAGGCATGCCGCATCGCAGTAGGGCGAAGAATGGATGTTCAACGGTGAAGGTTACCACCGGACGTAATGTATGCTGCACACTTCCAGGGGGCATAACCCTCCGTGGTTTGGCGCATCGTGCACGTTGTCTACCGAGGATCTTGTAAGTGTGTAAGTTACCAGTATCATGCTACCTGCGCCAACGCCACTTGAGTGTTCAGTTGTAGCCCCGATTTACTTCAAATTACAGATCACAATTGTCATTAAAATGAGAGAAGGGACGCAGAAAGTGCCACCAGTATATCTTGGCCATATCGGTACGCCGGTTGCAGGGAAGTTTTCGACGTGTACTGTCTGACTGTTCAAGAGGCCGTAACCAGAGTCGCATATGCGCCCACGACAGCTGTGTCGGATCTCAGAGACAAGTGACCGACGCAGCCAGCTAATACAATCTTGAGTCGAAGCGAAATAAACTCGATCCTGGACGAGGGCTCAGCACTTGTTCTGTGACCTGTTTAAACCTGGCGATCAGGTTGTTTGGATTTGAATGGCTTCAGCGGGTTCAGCGGAGCTGGGGCCCGAATGAATGGTTCAGGCTCCAAAACCGAGGATCCCTACGACACAGTGTACGGGGACGACGGGGAAAGACTGATCCCAGGCTCTCAAGGGTCCTGGCATCGTCGGCATACCAGGGTGAGAGAGAGGTGGTCCGTCCAGGCCGAAGACTTCAAGGGTCCGCCACGTGAGAGCAGTGACCCCAAAGACCGCATCAACAGGGCTGCGGTCTGACACGAGAATGCCTCCCAGCTCACGAATTGACGTGCCATGGCATACTTCAACACGCGGGTTTGGCGGGCAGGGACATCAGATCAACAGTCCGGCTGAACCCAGGTTGATGCCTAGAGCACTGAATGACACGAAACCGCGAGAGCTGTCCCGCATGAACCTTGAGTCGAATAGCCAAAGAGGTAAACGTGAATGGTGGGCGATATATTTTACCTTTCTCTTTGGATGCCGCGGGCCCACCAATCCCTTCCTACTTGTACATCCCATCCCATATCCAGCCAAAGCCGCAAAAATGGCTTTCCGAGGGCGACCTGCGACGTAAGTGGTAACGAGTTGCCGGCTGCCGCGTCCGCGGAAGGACTTGTTAGACGTGTTGTAAGAAGTTTTCTGGCCGTGGGTTGCCGATCTTGTCGTACTGTCACATCTCTCTGGAAATTTCCGTCTGAAACGGGACATCAGATCCGTCCGTAATTATCCAGACTAATCCCGAAGCATCGTGCCCCTTATGGGAATTTCTTAAGATTAAAGCGCAGAAGCAATGTCACGAACCCGGGTAAAAGACGCGTCGACCTGCTTTGTACATAAAAATTCAGTGTCTGGTATGCACATGGGCACAATCTGGCCGGATTCGGATGTACACCATTTGTTTCAAGAATTTGTGAGACAAAAAGACAGAGGTATAAGTCGTGCCATTCGTCTGTGCTTCAAGCTGAGCTGCAGTGGTGGAAGTTGCTGCCACCAGACTTATTAGACAACAGAGAGAACACCGTACTTGTGACCTCCAGTGATCCATCCATCCCGGATCGTTGGCAGTCGCTCTTGAGAACTAAATCACATGGCCAAGCTGGGCCTCACATATCTTATTACCTAGTCCGTACATACCTGATATCTACAAAGTACACACACTTGAGCTGATGGCAATCTGGAGCAGTTATTTTCCATGGACTGTAAATAGCCAAAAAGGCCGTTCGAGAATGTCGATCCACATTCCTCGTCGACGACACTAGGTCAACAGCCTTGACAGCCACGAGGTATTACGTAGATCTGCCATGGGCATCAGCATCAACGTTGAGATTGCCAATATTTTCAGGGTCGTCATCTATTAGCACGAATGGGGTAGGAAAACATGGGAAAACACTGCTCCAATCGGAAGTGTGGGATTGTCGAACCTCGCAAGCCTATTGTCTCCCCCATGCCATTACTGGCCCAGCGCTTAGTTGAGAGAAAGACACGGTTCGACTGCTACCACCACGTATGGTAGGTGTGATGTGTGTGTATCTGTAACCGAGTACAATCTGCCTTCAACTCAACCCAAGTGCCAGATGCGCTTCATCTCCACAGGGGCTTAGCTTCTTCTCTACAGCTCCAGCCAAGTTTCCACTGCGCATGTGGTGTGGATGGGCTTTCTCTCTCTTGGCGTCTGCTAGAGCAAGGCCGTCGATGCTGCGGGCCTTGCCTAGCTGGCATCCAGGACCCTGAAGTCTTCTCAAACTTACGAGACAAGACTTGAAAATTTTTATGATTCTTGAGCTCAAAGCCCATGAGACCCGTAAGTTTACAGTGGGAAACGATCATCCCCGTATTGCTACCCACGCGCATATTGTAGTACATCCGACTCTCGGTTTCCTCGATCTGCACTCGTGCTCGCTGTCCGACGTAGGTAGCATGTAATAAGTGCTGCAAGACCAAAGCCACGCTGGAGATCAACTGCCTTGGGAAGCTCCTTCCGCAGCGTCATCGTACCGGGCGTCATCAAAATTCATCATCCCATCTAGAGTGGCAATCCAGTCAATGGCCCAGGGCAAGCCAGGGCAAAAGCCAGGGGCCCCAGGGCCCCAAGTGACCTAGCAACCAGCTGCCAGATCCCCGGCTTGCAAAGGGCCGTCTTTGTATTGTACAGCCAATCATGAGCCGTGCCCTCCACCTACAGTCGCACACTGCCTGTTGCTATGAATAGGTCTCCTCGGGCCAGCCTGGATCTCGTCCTTGGTTCTCTAAGAAATTAGCCTTTCCTCCTCGTGCTTGGTCGGTCATTGTAGATGAGGCTTCTAGCTTATCATGGCCTTTGGAAGATAATATTTCAAGGAACCGGGCAATGCGTCTTACGAACACTGGGGCTTCGGCGTTACGGACTCAGCCATTAGTTGCCACTTGACGATGTTTGTATCATTCGTGAAAGACAATTGACATGGATAATCAAACCGGCGATCCGGAGGCACATTTCAAGACGCCTCCCAATCTGAACACTTACATAGTAGGAGCACCGGCAGCAGCCAATATATTCCCAAGATCCGGACATATCAGAACCCCCACGAGGCTTTGCAGTACCTACTCATCGGCTCTCGCATCCGCGTCCTATGAAGACCGCGTATATCTCGCCATGGCGAGGAGGTGCCGAATAGTAGGCCCCGCTTGCCATGCTACTTCGTACGATCTGGAAGAATAAATGCCTCTGGTCTGTTTCACCGGATCAAGACAAGACCTGCATCGCTGCCGTTGGCGGGATGGAATCAAGCCGGCCAAATGCATACTCTCTTGAGGGGTAAGTATGCTGAAGGCGGTAATATACCGCCAATTTTTCTTCGAGTATTGCCGCTGTATCGCCCAGAAGAGACAACGTCCCATTTCTTCGTACATCGTGACCCTCACTCGCTCTGGCTTGAACACTGAAGAGCCCGGGCGAAGACACCCGTCTCCTAGGGGTGCTTTTACAACTGGCCGCCGATGGTCTGTACAGAGTACGGATGGCGTTCACTGTCATTTGGCATCTCCTCATAAGCCAAATCACAACTCACATGTGATACCGGTATCAGAGCATCTATTCGCTCTTCCCATATATGCCAATTATGTATCGTATCACCGCCGCACCCAGCCCAGGACAGGTCGCTGCCTTTTAGTGCAGTATAGCGGATGAGGCGTTTCTCGTCGTATGCCTACTGCGGTCATTATCGGTCCCAATGGCAATAGTAGCAGCAGTGTTAGCTTGTTTGGACGGCGCTTTGCGGGGAACACCTGCAAGCTTTTGCTTGTCATGCACACACCGCCATCAATGCCTCTGCCCTGGAGATCACGAGACCTGCGCCATACACATGGAAACTCTTAACATCACCAACAAGACGGACTGGGTTCACCACATTCCCCTCACACGGGGACCCCATCATTCTGCATCTATGACTAGGCACTTCACCAGTCCCGCGGCATCGTGAAACCAAAGTACCATTGGGGGACGAGTTGACTTGCAGCTAACCAAGGCACCTGCTTTTTCGGACCAGCCAATTCGACGCCCAGAACCTGCGGCGCTTTTGTGGAATTGGTGGTAAGCTTCCGGTCCATGCTCCGACGAACCACACTCCGGCGATGCCCTCTGCTGCTTGCGACGAATCGTCTGACTATCTTTGGCAGGCGGCAAACACGTAACAAAGTATTGGCATCCGTAGCGAAAGAGCGACCTCGCAAGCAGGAAGCAGGGATTTGCATTCTAGGCACCGTTATTCGAATTCTGATGACCCGAACTGGACCGTCAGCACATTCAGCCAGTGCTGCCACTCGGCTGTATGGTGCTTGACTCAGTCACGACATGGTGGATGGGCGCCGCACAGCAACGGAAGTGGTTACCGCAAGAGACACGGCTGTTCTCTTCGAGGCAGGATTTTAGTCAGTACCTGCTTACATACATACATGATCACACTGGACTGCGTTCATGCTACCTGCCACACCATTGGAACAAAAAGAATTTCATGTACCATACCTAGAAGTATTGCAGTATCCCGCCCGTACGGAGCCGGCCTCACAAACCTCATGACATATGTAGGTAGCTTCCGGCCTTCCCACCAGGACGGCTCAGCCCTCCTAGCTATAGCATCAATGCCAGGCTAGATATCATTAGCATTTTTAACATCTCGGCCTCTGGGACGAGCGATTCTCATGAATAAGTCTAGTCGCGGGTCAAACCAGAGCCACGGAAACCTTCTTCTCTCCCTTCTCATGCCGCTAGTTCTATTCCATAGTCATAGACGCGAGCCTGGGAGCACACAACACTCCGAGGCTCGTCCCTTTCTCTGAAAGGGACGCCCGCCTGGGCGAGTGGCGCAAGACTGCTCAGAAAACAGGCTGCGATTTGAGAAGCGTCAGAGAGAGTCATAATTCTTTCCAGGTTACCCACTGACGCTGCTCCTGTGGCCAGATACAGTCGCGGCACAGCGACGTGAAGGGGGCCACAGCGCGAGAAAACTTAAGTGCTTGCAGTAGCGTCGCTCCGGAGCGCGCCCACGCGGGATGGCTGGAATCGGATTTTGGGGAGGATCCTGACGATTGGTACGGATCGTTGCAGGTTTGGGGCCTCTCGTACATAGGCACATACGCAAGGAGTGTGGGAAATGCCAGCCCGGCAACTCCCCTTGGCTGCTGCTCACAAAAAAAAAGCGCGGTTTTCCTTTCCTTTTGCCCTGACCGCAGGATTTCTTGGCTGACAAAAACATCACACGTCTCCAAAAGCCCGTGTTGCTGCGCCAATAATGTCGATCACTACCCATCGCCGGGCTGGACTCGCCCATCGAGAAAGAAAAAACCCTACCTACCGCCAAAGTAGCCCCTTCGATGGATCGATGGAAAGGTTGAGTCCAACCACTACCATACCAGCCCGTATGCTAAAGACGTCAAGGCGCTTTGCTCATCCACAACGGCAGCCTCCTCTCAGCAGCAGCATCAGCAGTAGCGCCATCAGCATCATCATAGGGTTCTATGGATTTCCAAGCGTTCCCGCAGAACGACTTTTATTTTGGTTCTCTTCACTCAATTGATGACTCCTACAGAGCATTCACCAACCAGGCCCTTCTTCACCCCCAGTCATACCAGTGAGGCCCCCGGATCACTGTATGTATGCCCCCAGTTATGCACACCCCGCGGCCTACCATGCGCCCGTATTTCTCCAGCATGCGCTCAGGGGTGCCTTTGTTCGTCCAATGATGATGCAATGGTGCCCAAGGACGCGCTCTGCCTCATATTCCCCTCTCACTCTCTCCTCTCTCGCTTGGATGCGGCCGGCGGATCGGTAGCCGGTCCAGTCGGTCCAGACGAAAGTCTGCCAGTCCGATTTCCAACCCGTGCGAGGATTTTTTTCATCATTCTTGTTCAGTTGCTTGTCCTTTCCTATTCGAGCTATTTGACCTCAAACTTGCAGCACGTACGGAGTAGTGCATGTACAGTACGCAAGCTTTGGTGGGCCAAAGTTCTCCCATCATTCTACCTGCCTGCCACTCAACACCACCTGTGTGTGACCTTGCTGCCGCAGGGCTTGACGCAACGATTGAGTGTAGGAATAATGACCTCGAATTTTACCCGGCATGCCGTCACTATGGTATTATGGATGCAACATTTTGCGTTGCATGCCTAATTGTGGCGTTGTAACACGTTTCCTCGTGGCTGGCCTCAAGGGACGAGCAATGCCATCATCAACGTTCGTGACAGACTTTTGGATTAGCAATGCGGCCGGCGAATTATAAGCTGGGCCTCTCGGCATTAGTGCGTCATTGCCCTACATTGCCGTATTGCGTAGCTGTAAGCGCAACCGCAGTGCCTCAACCACATGATGTGTGGCTTGTACGAGCCTCGGCTTGTGTGACATGTCTCCTGCGCTGAACGGTGTTGAGATAATTCGATGCTGAACATGAATATGCTTTATATTTCTCGATTCCAATGCTTGAAATTGGCCTCTGACTGCATCAATAAACAGTAGCTTCGGTGCGCAGTTGGTTAGAATATGGCTGTGAGGCCTGCCTCAATATCTGCTGCATGCAAGGAGAGATATCACAAGAATGTCCTGGGAAAGCTATTACTGTAGTGCACATGTACATGGCTGGGACAGAGCAGGATGTATGCAATGCATCTTTATTTTGGTCTCATGCCTCAGGTCAAGAGCAATATCAATGTGTCAATCTGGACGCCATCATACGGCCAATATACGTCGCGTCCAGACGCAAACATGGATTTTACAATTAAATGGTTTGAAGGTGCCTTCGCCTTGTTCGTAGTTGGTGTATCTGGAAAATTCGGGTTAAGCTATACCAGCCTGAATCCAACCGTTCTCCCTTGAGCCTCGTGGGACCTGTGATGTACGCTGGGCATCTTCCCAGCCGACAAATTCGTTGAACAGAATGCCAAGTCCATGAGAGTGTCAAGGAAGACTGCTACAGGATCTAGATCATGGGCAATGATACATTCACCATATGATAAGTTCGGAGGTTCTACTTATCCAACCGTGCTTGGAAGCCGACCCTATAGAGTATTTGAGTGTATTGGTTTGTGTTGCTGTATGTTGCCAATTTCCCACCGACTTCCACGAATGGCCTTATATTGTCCTTGACAAATGTGAAGATCTACACAATATAAGCCTCGCAATAGCTTTTTCGAGGGGCTGCCCTAAACCGAGTGTTCTCTGACGCAGTCGGTGTTTGATGGGCGCATGTCGGTCATCACTATCAGACACCCAATGCTCATTGCCCAGGGGTAGGCCCGAGTATGGCAGATCGAATACTCAAAGTTGGATTGCTTCTGAACATGTGAGCAGAGGCAGTCGTTCAGGGAAGGCAAGGCGGCACGCAACAGAATGCGAAAAAGAAATCACAAAATGGTGTCTGAGCATTTGGAATTTCGAGCATAGTACTTTCGGTTACCATACCATTCGGTCCGTCAATGGGTATTGCAGTATCCGAAAAGATCGTTAATTACAACAATTTATGAGCGATTATCTGCTTCTGCCATCACGAATGTTTCTTGATCCATATGAGGCTTTTCTATTTGCACGACTTTCCACTCTCCGATCTGGTCAGTGCCGATATTCGTTTTCAACACTTTTCTCGGTTGATAGAACATTTTGACTCATCTGGCGAGAAACGTTGATCTACGAGACCCCAGGAATGATCATCGGAACATCTAATTCATGACAGGAAATGTTATCTGGCCTCCAGCTTTGGTATAAGTTGGTCAATAAATAATTATATGAATGGGCCGTGGACGCAGGTAATAGTGAATATTTATGCCACAGACAATCTGTTCATCTGATTAGAAACAAAGCACGCAGGCAATAATCTACTTGACTAAACCGGTTCCATCTGGGTTTATAAATATCTTTGCACATATCATATAAGCTCAAGATAATTATCTGTTCCATCGTTTCTTATACACCAGAAGACCTTCGAGTGCAAGTTGCGGTATTACTTAGGTAGATTTGATGACATTTACACAAGCCTCTGAAATGGCGATTGAACCGTATAACAGTTTACTTCAAAAGGGACAACCATCAAATGTGAAGTTGACCTTGTCGCGGAGCTGCAAAGAACGCATCCGTCCCAGGTCTATCCTGCTCTGCTGGTACGTATTAAAAGCAAGGAGGTAAACATGCCACATCTCCTTTCATAATTGCCCTAGAGCTCTGGATTCAACGATTATCCGACTTGAGACAGTATGATTATGCAATTGACCATCTCTGATGACCCAATGGCTTCCGGCCGTCACCCAGACAAAAGGTAGGCTGAGTGCTATGGAGGGCAGCGACGACTTGCATGGGGCAGCAAACAAGCTAAGTGGAGCTTGAAGTTCAACATCACGTGCACGTCACGTGCATGCAGCGCCAACCTCACACAATTCTGTTGATCGTGCCATTTCCTTCCAACGGGTTGTTCTCGCTATGATAAACAATTCTAGACGTTGGATCACGAGCTGCACGCACCGCGCGATCGTGAAATTTTGATGTGAGTCCTCAGACGCCGCCTCGCGAGCTTGCCCGGCTAACATGATGATAGCTCCTCCAGCCAATGGCAACAACACACACTAGCAGACAAGATGGACGTTGACGAGAAGGAAGGACAAGATGGTCCTGCAACGACCTCTTCCGAGATGCCCGTGGCCGAGGAGACGGGAACTGTGGCGAAGCCTGACACTGCAATCGCCAGTCCGGCTCCCAGCCCGGCAAACGCCCAGGCCAGACCTCACTACACTCCGCAATTCTCTGCGACGACCGAGATGATCCTGAAGCGCATAAGAGGCGAGCCTAATAACTTCAGTTCCGCTATCTCTTCTGCATCTGCAGCCGGGGCTATCAACAAGACATCCTATGAGGATGCAAAGAGGCGTCTCGTGATGAGCATGAACACATCGATAAGCCTGCCCATGCCAGCATCAGCACCAATTTCACCACCACGTGTAGTCCCTTCGACTGTATTACCCAAGATAGAGGTCAACGCTAAACCGGCTCCAAAGAAGCGTGGCCGACCCCCGAAGGCGGCCAAGGCAGAGAAAGTCGAGCACGTTGAGAAGAAGGCAAAACTACCAAGCGGGACTAAGCGAAAACGCGTTGGAAAAGACGAGGACGACGGTTCCTCCGTTCTTAGCGAGCCGCCGGATACGGAAGACGAAGAAGAGTTTCAGGATGCAACGCCCACGATGACGAAGTCTGGCCGGCAGATTCTGAAGCCTAACCAGTTCAATCCAGCCACAGACTCGGGTACTGGAAAGAGAAAACATTACGGCAAACGCACAGCGGAACAGGCCCTTTGCAAAGTATGCACGCGCGGACTCAGCCCGGTGAACAATCAAATTGTCTTCTGTGATGGTTGTAACTTGTGCTGGCACCAAATGTGCCACGAGCCCTACATTGACGACGATTTCGTTAGTGACGAATCTCGATCATGGTTCTGCCGGGGCTGCTCGGCAAAGAGAGAGAAGCATCTCGCCAAGAAGAAGAATGTCAGTGGGCACAAGGGCGTGAGCTGGCCTTCCAAAACCCTAGAGCAGGTGAGTTTGAGACTACTCTTTTTCCGAAAGTGAACTTCCATTGACCCGCTTAGAAACGATCTTATCTGGCAGGACTCCCGCAAAGTCAACTGGTCAATCTTGTCATGTACAGCCTTGAGCTGCACCCGGATCTCCCGATTTTCCCAGATAGCACCGGACCCAGGCGAGGACGGCCCCCCGCAGCAGCAAAGGCCGCGACGATACCTGGAAGTCCAGGACCAATTCACTTCAAGCACTCAGTCCAGACGCCGGGAAACTCTGCAGCAAATGCCACACAAGAGAATAGTAAGATGGGCCAGGCGGATCGCGAGAACTCCGAGGACATCCCACCAGCATGGCCAAAGGTGGGAGCCGGAGTGTTGGCCGGGATCAACCTCAACGAAGCAGATTTTGAGGACAAGAACGACTTTGAAGCATTTAGCCTTGCAACATTTGACGCAAGAAGCGGAAAGAAGCTGGTTGAGAACGGTAGTACGTATTCTTTTCCCCATCCAACACTTTTATTACAGCATCGACCGCAAGAGGATAGTAGCTAATGACATCACATGATGCAGTGCCCGTGTCTAGCCAGGAAGCCGCAGTCTCATAGACAAGGACACGGCGAACGCACTTTTCCACATTGTTGCGGGACACAAAACACTAATTGAGTGGATGAACAGAACAGTATTGGCGATCAGGACATTGGTAGCCTGTAAATTACAAATACTAAGTACATATGTACAAAACAGTTTTTACGCCTCTCTTCTATGTGCCATATCCAAAGGAGATGATGCCCACCGTCCTATCGCTAAACTGAACCGAAAATAAGAAGCTCACCAAGCGAGACGCTTAGCAAGAAAGCTCGTACTGGGGGGAGAGCGTGGAGAGGTCACCGGCGCCGTAGATGCCAAAGTCGGGGGTGGCGGTGCCGTACTGGGACTCCTGCAGGTTGTACCACCAGATGTTGATGTTGCTGTCGACCAGGGAGCAGGCAATGGTCTGCCAGTACTTGCGGGCGTTCTCGGCGGAGGCGACGGCCAGGTTCTGGTCGTCACCGGTGGTGGGCCAGCCGGTCTCGGTCACGTAGACGGGCTTGCCGTTGGAGAGGGCCATGGTCTTGTTGTAGCCCGAGTAGAAGCGCTCGTGGGCGTCGTCGATGCTGTTGGGCAGGGCCGACTCCCAGTAGGGGTAGCCGTCGAAGCCGATCCAGTCGATGGCGTCGATGACGGCCGTGTTGGTCGAGTTGAGGAAGGAGTCGTACGTGTCGACGTGGCCGACGGGGACCGAGGCCAGGCCCGTGTCGGCAATGGTGCTGCGGACCTTGGAGATGCAGTCCATCAGGTAGGTGACGGTGGTGCCGACCTCGCCGTTGGCGTCGCGGTACAGGTCCTCGGAGCCGACCGAGATACCGACGACCAAGTCGGTGAAGGCGGTGCCGTAGGTCTGGATGGCAGACTCGAGGGCGGCCAGCTCGTTGGTGATGGCGGCGTCACCGCCGGAGATCCAGAGACCCAGGAGGAGAGTGGTCTGGGTGGCAATGGCGGCCGGGATGGCAGGGATGACGCTGTTGGCAGTACCCCACTCAACTGTACGAGGATGGTTAATATTCAACTTGCTACACGAGATGACAGGACGACGGGGAAGACATACTCATGGTGTAGAGACGGGCGCTGTTCCAGCCGCTGGTGCCGGGCAGGTTCTGGGCGCGGTTGAACTCGGCCTCGAAGTCGGTCTGGGTCAGGGCCTGCTGGTTCAGGAAGAAGGCGCCGTAGTTGAAGCCCTTGATACCCGAGTTGGCGGCGCTGGTGGCGGCCTTGCTCGAGGTCTTGACGCTGCTGCCGGTGGCGGAGGCGGCGGCGGCCGAGGAGGAGGCGACGCCGCTGGGGCTGCCGGCGTTGTGGGCGGCGGCGCTGCTGGCGAGGGTGCTGTTCTGGCCGTATGTGAGGGATCCGGACGAGGCGCCGGTGGAGGAGGCAGCAGAGGCTCCGGTGGCAGTGGCAGCGGATCGGCCCTTGCAGCTGGCGTCGACGGCCACGGCGGCGAGGCCGGCGAGAGCAAGTGACATACGCATCTTGAAAGTAGAGAAAAAGAATTAAGAGAATAAAAATATGGCTGTATTAGCGAGGGACAGCGATCGATCTAACGATTGTATGTGGTGGTTTTTCAAGTGAATGTGTGTTGGTATTTTTTATTTTTTTTATTGGTTCTTTTTGAAAAAAGAATGTATAAGAAAACTGGAATACAGAATCCTTTTGGAAGTTGATGTTGATTAGAAGAAGCAGGCGTCTGCTATTTAGGGAACGAGATGCAGGAATACCAAGAATCGAGGAACACTCCTGGATGGGACCGGATCAGCGGTTCTAGAAGCGCTTGAAAACAATGATCCGGGACCCAGGGATCAGAACCTGATCCATGAACTCCCAATCGATCCAGATGGGGGTGGTATCCAGTCATGGAAGTCGTCCTACCGGGGTCGGCTATAGCAGGGATTTACACAGGCAGAGGCACGCAGAGGCACGCAAAGGGGGGCCCATGTCCAACGGTGGGCGGGACGTGATTGGCAGGGCCGTGGTAGGTTCCCCTGACATATGGTCGCTGATGGCTTCGTCTAGGCCCAGGCCAAGACCGTATCCGCTGCCCCCGCTGCCGGCGCTACGTTCCCTGGGCGATTCGGTGGGAACACGCGTGTAGAGGCAGCAGAAGGGCCAGAGTTGGCAATTGGCGCCAGCAGGGAAAGTCTGTTCATGTGGAGCCCTACGACAGCACTGTTCGTATTTCCCGGCCCGCCGCCTTTGCGGGTGGCTCACTCTTGGTGTTGTTGGCGGCATGCCTAGGATGATGGATCATCAGAATGGGCTCAGCCTCGGTGGGACGTGTTGGTGCAGTGGACCTGCGCCCGAAATGGTCGACTAATGACGTGGACAGCTTAAGCAAGCAGCAACCAAGCAGCAGAGGCAGCAGAAGCAACAGCGAGCAGCACTCCAGACTCCCACACTCCAGCATTCTTCAGCACGACCCCCGATCTTTGTTGGTATTTTTGGCATGTTGGCCCAGCGCAATCTCTGCTGTGGTGCACTGGCTGCTCACATATTAAAGAGGCTTGAACTGCTCATCTTACCACAGTAGCAGGAGCCCCGTTCGCAGTGCCGCCGTAATTGGGCAATTCATATAATCTCTCTTCCAGAGCCCTCCTTTCCCTCAACCGAGGCGAGTCTCATTTCGAGCGAGACCTTTGACAATGTCGGAGTTGCTGACTACTGACACTGCTGCTATTACATGATAGAACGGTAACTTGGGTTTTCTTTTCATCGAGTCACGATTGATTCTCGACCGAAAAAAAAGAATATGCATTGTGTGCACGCATCATTCAGGGGTAACGAAAACCGGGTCGATCGGAGTGGCCAGCGAACGAATCTGCTCCCATTCGCCATTGCACGCGCGACGGCCCCCCATAATTCGCTAGTCAGGCACTGCCGCACTCGGTCCATGCAGCGAAGAAAAAAAACATAAGCAAAAACCACAGCAAACAGTGAACACGAGCATTGGGCACACATTTCTTGCACACCACACGCAAATACGGAGTACACAGTATACGAGCGTGAATAAATGTCAGGCCAACCTCTTAGTGCCGGGGAACGAGGATCTCGCAGACTTTTCCGTCTCGTATGGCCCCATAATGACGAGCGACGAGATCTGGATTTGCCGAACTCTTCCAGAAAAAAAAGTCTCAGTGATGTCAAGAGCTGTAGTTCGGATGCACAACAAGCACACTAGAAAAAAATCTGCCGAATCGAAACAAAGAGAACACCCTCAGCTCAGCTGCAGAGAACGAGAAGAAGCATCCAAGACATGCAATTGGATGTTGTGCAAGGCACCGAAAATACTTTCCAAACAGCCGCCTCGGACGCCATGACCAACGGTCGCTTAAAGATCCATCCACTGCGTGGAGACGGACGGGATTCGCCGTGGCTACTAGTTGTACTTCTGCTTACACTGACTGCTAGGGGGAGTCGAACAGCTTCAGGCACCATTCAATCGCTAAACCATCACAAGCAGTTCTTCCGTCCAAGCCGTGTCGATTGTCATTATCTACCAGCTTCACTTTCTTCAGTTCTGAGACTTGTTGACATCATGGCTTCTAGGACAGATGTCTTTGAAACTGATGACTGTGCTTACATGTGGGAGGTCTGTATGCATGTGCTTCAACGTGTAGCATGTGCTTCAACGTGTAGCATGTGATACTTTAACAGGTGGACGCCATGCGCACAAGAATTTTGTGTGGCTACGAGTCTGGAGTACCTGCAGATGAATAAGAAAGTTGAGCACATATGGAGCCTTGCATTCTGCTCCAATAATTAAAGGAAGGTCTATAATCATTCATCTCATGTTTATTTTCTTATTTTCTATAGGGGCAAAGGAGACAGGCCTAGTGCTGTGCACTGCCTCAGTGCCCATCCATCCTGTCAAGCCTGTTTTGGTCGACACAAGCAGTCGCAAAGAGTTTCAAAGTTATAATCTCATGGATTCTCTACAAGGTGTAAATTGCAGCTGGAAGAACCCTCGCTAAAACTTGGCCATATTCTCGGGGGAGTCTCGAAATTGAGGGAAAATAGTGTCACCGCCGCTCCGACAGGACTCAGCACAAACCACAATGTGACACCCCATGCGCGCACACGGCCAGACAGCAGACAGGTCACTCTGCTACTGTGTAATCTCTAGGCGCTCCCCCTCCCCCTGAGGATGCCGACCGCCTCCTCGACGCTGGCGGTGTGTCCCGTCATCGGGACGATCTTGTCCATGACGGCGCGGTGCACCTCGGCCTCGCGGTCCCAGCACGCGTCCGGGACGACGGTGACGACAAAGTCCTCGTCGGCCGCGCCCCGCGCCGTGCTGAGGACGCAGCCGCTCGACACGACGCCGGCCAGGACCAGGCTCCTGACCCCGAGCTTCTGCCTCAGCAGCTCCAGGATGCCCTCGGACTGCAGCGCCGACACGCGCCCCGGCACACGGTCGAAGAAGTACTCGTGCCCGGACCCGGCGTCGCCCGCCAGGCTCGAGATCTGCAGCGCGAGGTCCGGGTTCGCCGCGATCGCCGGCTGGAACGACGACTCCCAGCGCTCGACCAGCTTGCTCGTCGGCATCGGGCTTCGCGACGTCCCGATCAGGCAGTGCAGCACCGGGACCTTGCTCGCCCGCGCCGCCTCCAGCAGCGCCTGCGTGGACTTGACCAGCTTCTCCTTCTCCGCCTCCACCGGGATCGTGCCCAGGATGATGTTGTGAAAGTCTAGGAGGAGCAGGGCAGTCTCCGACGGGCCGTAGTGCGAAGGCTCATTGGGCTTGGTTGTCGATGCCGATGCCATTGTGTTTGCTGGTGTTTATAGTGCTTTTTGGTTGTTCGTGTAGATGACAGGTAAGTTTGACTGCGTAGATGGTTTTGATGTTCTTGTGGATTCCTTGGTCAGTAAGCAAAAAACTCTATTCATACCCTCATAGACGCTCTTCTTATAGATCTTGTCGATTATACTTTTCATCGTTCATGAGTGAGCACATCGTCAGACGTGAACGGCTAGTAAGCGTTTTCGGTTCCGGGACGGCTCCGTTGGCGCTTGGCAAAAATCCGGGGCTTAAGTCCGGCTGGCAATAGTGAGTGTAAACTCCATGATGCAGCAGCGGATATGTACAACATCAGAAAACAAGCCCTGGCAACTACTATTGTGAAGCCCGGAACCTGCTGCATCACGCTCAAGGGATGGTGTATACCCGCACAGGGGTAGACGAGCCCATGAAGATCATTGTCTTGGTTATGGGACTGCAATCTCTTGGCAATGAAGATCTCCGGATCCATGGGCCCAGTACCCGCGATCCGCACCGAGAAGGCCGTGCATTCAGGGATCTCACATCCGATTGAAGACGACATTGATAAAAATACAATGAATGGATTAAGGAGTGGTCGCTGGATATGTTTCTAAGTCCTACGCGATAACGACAGGAAGCAGCCCCCGTCAAGGGCCGTGAATATTTACCACGGCCACCCTATCGTTTGCGGCGGCGGCGGCGGCAGCGACGAGTAGTTGACGCCAGGGGAGAACGGCGTCGGGTACAGGACGCCCTCGTACTCGGGGAGGTAGCCCTTCATGCAGGCCGAGTAGGTGACCTTGGCCTCGTCGCGGTAGAAGTCGTCGAACTTGGGGTCCATGGCGTCGGCCAGGCTGTGCACGTCGCCCTGGGGGTGCAGCGTCTCCCACGGATGCGTGCACACGCTGCCCTTGCACGCCTTGAGCGTCAGCACCAGCGCGTCGATGCGGTTGGTCACCTGCGGGATCTGCCAGCCGTTGATCGTGCCGTTCTGCCCGTACAGGTTGTTCATCTGTCCCGAGTCGACCTGTAGGAAGGAGTCAATAGTGAGTTGATTAACGAACACTTCGAGGAGGGGGATGAGAACTATATAGGATCGCCTACCTTCATATCATACAGCTCATGCTCATTCAAGCACCAGACGATATAAGCGATGTTGTAGTCATCGCTAATGACACGGGCCGCCTTGTACGTATTGAAGAGGCCGCCTCCTAACAGAATTATTAGTGCAATTGAGCAATACAGGAGCGCACACAACATGACACGTACCTTGGACCATCAGAGCTCCGGTGCCGTCGTACTTGCCCTCTGGGATACCTATGCCCCAGTACTCGACGCCGACGTGCTCGTTCTTGTGCTCGGAGCTCTCGATCTGCTCGGGCGTCACGGGCATGGGCTCGCCGTCGAACTCGTCCTGCAGCGGGATGCCGGCCAGGTGGAACAGGGTGGGCACGAGGTCCGTGTGCGTGGTGGGGATGCTGACGTTCTTGCCGGCCTCGACGCCGGGGCCCCGGATGATGAAGGGCACGTTGATGTCCTCCTCGATGCCGCACGTCTTGCCCGGCGCGAGCCGGTGCTGGCCCACGTGGTACCCGTTGTCCGACGTGTAGATGAGGTACGTGTTGTCCAGGACGTCCTTGTCCTTCTCCAGCCGCCGCAGGATGTCGTCGACCATGTCGTCCACCGACTGCAGCGCCAGGATCCGGTTGCGGTACCAGTCGTCCAGGTAGTCGACGACGGTGTCGTTGAGCTGGTCGAGTGTCTTGATCCAGCCGCCGCCGCTCGGCTGGTTCAAAAGTCAGATCTTGTAGCTCTCATTTCATTTGGTTTAACTTGGGAGTACTCACCACGTCTGGATTGAAATTTGACGTGCGCGGCGCCTTGAGTCCGGGAAACATGTGTTCGTGCCGGTGCGCCGGTATAGGATGGGAGAACCCATCCGGGTTCGACTCCGAGTGTGGACCCACGGGCGTTACACCGAGGAAGAACGGCTTACCCGAATGGATGGCCTGGTCTAGCATCCCCACGGCCTTGTGGGATACCAGATCAGTCGAGTAGTTGTGTGGGTGGTACTCGACATCATCGTGGTCCCTCTGCATCGATGAGTTGTAGTAGACGTACGTGTTTGGCTCAACAAAGACTTGTAAATTTCAGGTCAGTATCATGCCCACGAGTATTTTTGTCGGATCAACATACGATCACGAGATGTCCACCCTTTCGGCCAGGGCTTATCATAATTGTCACTCGAGAAGCCGTTCATGAGCTTGCCGGCCATGTATGTATTGTAGCCTTCGGCCTGGAGCCAGACTGGGAGATAATTGTCGTTCCATCCTTCCCTGATGAATTGTGAATATCCACCTGTGCTATTGTTAGTCCGCGGTTGCATGGATTCTCTCTCGCATCTACACTCACCATAGGGAGGCACGATATCCGTCACATTGGTATTGTGAGCGGCTCGCCCCGTGAATAGGGTTACTCTCGCTGGGCAGCACAAGGATACGGTGGTGTAGTGGTTTTCGAACGTCGTTCCCTTTTCCGTGAAGTGCTCGCGGAGGGCAGGCATGTAGTCGAGCGAGTTGAGGTGCAGATCCTGGTCATCGGTCATGATGAAGATGAAGTTGGGCTTCTGGGAGGCAGCAGGAGGACTCGGATCCGAGCCATTGTCGCCGCTTACCGCCGTGCTGGCCGTCAAGCGAGCCAGCGCGGTGGAGGCGATCAGCATTCGTGCCAGCAGAGACATCGTGACCGTTGCGAAGGGACGCGTAAGATGTCTGCACGTCGACGATAGTATAACGAGGACTAAAAGTCTTGGCAAAGACGAAGATGGCTGCAGACCCTAGATTCTTGGGGGGACTCGGCTACCTTATTCCCTGGATACCCAGGCATAGTCGGTCCTAGGACGAGCCGCGGACAGTATATTGCCTCTCATGGCTGCAGAACGGTGCCACGAGCACCAAGCCTTTTGTGGCATGTGGTATGATATGATGGAGCGTGAGCCTGTGATGGGTCGCGCTGGCGGACTGGTGGGAGATGGGATGACTGCTATCATTTATTATGCGGAGCGGAGATGCTTCCGGAACGGGTCTTGGCACGGCAGTCCAGCCCCTCCTTGTCGCGGATTGACTGTCCTCATGCAGCACGTGCAATTCCGAACTGCTGTCGGCACTTGGGGGGAGCGTGTAGCAGATTGTTTCATATTATTAATTCCCTTCGTCTCATTGTGTCGTCACATATCGCCATTGCCTCATTGTGACCAAACTCTCCCAATCCGGACACGGGCTCGCGGAGGCATCTTCTCGACTTCCCGATTGAGGTAGGGTCTAGAACATGGGGCTGAGATACGCGAACATCGAGCTGAGATTCCATCTCGTCCAATCGCAAGTACACATGATGATCGGGAGCTGAAAATCATTACACATGTAAAGCTCAGTCGCCCCAAAGAACGACCTATGCAAAACATTTTTCGAGCTCGCAGACCACATGTTTCTCAAATCCAACCTGTCGCGAATAGTCGCCCGCTCCCTGGGGGCCTTCCGGCACGCCAAAATCGTCATTGAGACATCTCTGGACCGCTCTCCAGTAGGTAAGTCCCATCACGGGCTGCAAGCGATCGCAATATTCGGTCCGAACCTGGTATCGAAACTCCTCGTCGGTCTTGAATTTGCGCCGAATCTCACCCAGGTTCCTCCATAGTCCGATCTCGAGAAGGACAAGCTGCAGAGCAGGAAGTTAACTTTGACTTGCGATTCTTATCATAATCATTCCATGTAGACTTACACCAGCACTGTAAATGTCAAACTTGACCTCAAAGCGACGACGTTCAGCAGAACCACGACTCGGCTGGGATAGATCTGGATGCTTGTACATTTGCATGTTTTCCCGTCGTGTCTGAAAGCCGTCCATTGATACCGATATCGACTCGGAGAACTCCATAGGATGATCGGGGCGTGACAGATCCCAGCCTAGGAGATGGAACGGTGCAAGAGGTTCTGGAGCCCTGCTGAGAGATCCTAAATCTGCTGTCCGCTTCCCCACGCCGGAGAGGAAGTCGACCTCGGACTCGGACTGCGAGAGCGACTTGTCCAGCAACGGCCGTTTCTTTTGTTTGGAAGGGTTCTGAAGACAAATAATCTGTGCCACAGAAATCAACAAGTGAAAGCTCGAATCATGGTTACTTGCACCTTACATTGTCGCTCCTTATGCCTTTGTGTAGCCACTGTGCAGCATGGAGGTTATGTATCCCAATAGCAAATCTCTTTGCAATCAGGAATCGCTCACCTATTGGTGGTGGCGTCCTTGAGCTGCGATGAATGACATCTTGGAGTGACTTTGCTGTCGTTGCACTGCTCGTCTCCATGGCAAAGACGATCCCAATCCTATAGTTATCTCTGTCGTCCACAAGACCCCTGCAGGGAAGAGCGGTGAACTTCCTGTAGAGATCGCTCTGATTCAAGAGTCCAACAAGGTGCATAAGGCGAAACGAATGCTCGAGCTTGAGAGAGCGCTTATTGCTATAATACCTCCATTCAATGACAACGGGTTCACCGGATAGAGTTGAAAATGACCTCGAATCGCCAATTCGTAGACTGTTCTGTTCGAAATCCTGCACCGAGAAAGTAGGAGGCCTTTGCAGCTTTACATCGTCTCCCAACGTGGTGCTGGACTTGAGCGAACTTGTATCGTCACAGCCTTCTCTCGTGTCTTGAGCCTGCCACTCTTGCATGTTTGCGAGAGCCCTCAGATCGCTTCCTTCGGGCAGATTTCGTACGTTTTGGCTGTTGAGATGAATATTCTCGAGTATAGCCATGTTAGATCGGCGACTAATTTGAGCCTGGAGGCTAGGTCCCAGGAGCTCAACAAGCGAGTCATTGATTCGCCCAATGCTCTCCAGTAGCTCTTGTGCCATGCTCTTGTCGTGAGTCAACCACTGGACACTTGACATACCAATTCTGAGCCTCGAAACGCTCAAATCGTCCGCAGAATCGGCAACAGCCAGATTGGGCTTGGTCACTTCCCGGGATTTACCGGTCAACTTGCTCCATCTGGTGCTCAGCCGGCTGCCCGTACCCTTGGTCGTCGTGGGCGTCGCAGGTGTTGATGTCCCAGAGTATCTGGACATAATTGCGTCGGCGTCGGCGAGCTTTTTGCAGATGTCGCCAAGTACCGAGAGAGTCAAGTGAGCGTATCTGGAGTTCTTGAAATGAAGCTGTGATTGAAGTACTCCTTCGAATGACTCGACTCTCCTGGATCGTGTCCAAGCCGCATTGTCAGACGTGGAGAGATCGAACATATCCTGGACTCCCAGGCAAGAACACCAGCGTTCAAATCTCACACCCTGCACGTAAAAATGGAATTGCAGGCCGCGCCTCTCCGTGTCTTGGATCTCGACATGACGGAGATCGTTGAAGAGCACGAGGCAGCTCTTGGCTACCTTGACCAATTCAAGAGAGGCGGCAACAGCACCCAAGACTTCGAGACCGGACGCCATTGATTTCGGTGATGGGAAAGAAGCGAGGTATTCTTGCAAGACGCCAGATTCATGGAGGTAACATGAGCTCTGGTTGCGCAGCCTTACCAGCCCCCGTGACACCCAAAGGTTTGCGGCGAAGGAACGGCGATCTCGTCCACTATTGGTGGTATGCACCTCCCCGTACAGGGAACGATGCAGGCTGCGCCTTCTACTGCCAATTTACCAGATTCGCTGAAGACGAGTCCCTTCCCGTTAATTACCCGAGTCTGACCTTCGAAAATGTCATTTCGGGAGGGGCTGATGCGACCGTACCTCTTTTTCCCTTCATCTTCGACCGAAGATACATTGAATGCGCTGTTCCAATATTCCACACGACAACGCGCACCCAGAGCCTGTCTCAGCAGAGCCTGTCAACTAGAATCATCTTTTCGAGGAAAACATGCGTCTTCCAAGAATACTCTGATAAAGATGACGACAAGCCGGTTGCGAGGCCCTCAAGGCGCCGTAAACCTATCTGACATCCGGTTCTCTGTGTCAGAGACGAGAACAAATTTCACCAGGCTGAGAGGCAACACGCGGCCCTCACGAGAAAAGGGGCCAGTGGCTGATTTCATCACCTTGATCTGTCTAATCAGTAAGATCTATCGGAACTACGGTGATGAACTGACCCCTATCCGACAATACCATCCGGGCAGAGAGACCCAATACAATCGGGGGCATACCAGTACTGTTAGCCACACCAGAATATGGCGCCACGGAACAGGCGAGACCTTGGATTCGCAACCAGTCTCTCTGGAAGGTGGGCTCAACTCCTTCGAGACAGTAATTGTGAAGCGACCGCGGGAGAGTGTATCAAAGGAAAACTCGCATGCTCTCATCAGCTTCATCACGGAGCTGAGAATACGCACGCACCCTCCACTACGGGACCACCCTAATATCGCGAGCTTCCGGGGCGTAGGCTGGGACTTCGAAGACGCCGAGGCGAGAATCCCGCGGCCTCTTCTACTCGAAGAGCTTGCACCACAGGGCTCCCTAGACAACTTCTGGAAGAAGTGGCACTTTGTCTCACTCAACTTCAAGTCGAAACTAGACCTCTGTCGCAATATCGCCGAAGGTCTAATGGCGTTGCATGAATGCGGCGTTGTTCACGGCGATGTGAAGCCCGAGAATATCTTGATATTTCCAACTCGAACCTCTGACAATGCCTTCATCGCAAAGCTGACCGACTTTGGAGACTCAGTCTTTGAGTCGAGTCGCCTCAATGGCCTACCCGCTTTCACAATGCACTGGTGCGCCCCTGAACTTTCCTCGAACACAACAACCAACAGGAAAATGGACTTCCAGGAGATGCAAGAGACAGATTACTACTCGTACGGGCTAGTAGTATTGTCTATCATGATCAGCCAGCCGTTCCATGAATGTCTTGATATGCAAGACGAGAAGCTGCACGAGATGATGCTTGTCAAGACCAAGGACCTCCTCAGCAAAATTGACAAGGAAAAGCCAGATTTAGACATAGATCTTTCCGTCACGTCGGCATTGATGCGAAGAACTATTCGTCTTAATCCGAAGCACCGCAGTTTGAAGCATGCTATTCAAGTAATGATCAGGTAAGTTCTGCTCGGAAGAGAGCAACTGACAAATCCCCGCAATTTTATAATTCAACCTCGCCGCGCTTAAAGAGGTTCGCATTTCAATTAAACTCATCCTTATTCATAGATACGATAAAGCCAATGGCAACGAGACCATCGACCTACAACCTAGAGGTGGCACACGAACCAGCGTTCTTCCTGCCCTGAACATTACTGAAATGGTATGTTGTGGGATATCGCACATCGTCGATGAGACTGAGACTTATATATAGGTAACCGTCGGTCACGCCACTCTTTCAAGTACTAGTCACCAGCTCAAGGGACATATTGTCGAAAGACTTCTGTTGGTTGCTGCCGACAAAGACGACCCCCGGCGCCTGGCAGCAGGTTGGGAACTCTCCATCTGCTATTTCTCGGGCTTTGGTGTGGACGTCAACTTCGAGAAGTGCTCCCATTGGCTTACTGTCGCATGCGAAGGCGGTATCGTCGCTGCGCAGCACTACTTTAATGTGATCCATCAAGCCATGGCCAAGCCGTGTCCAGTGATGAATTCAAGCGGAAAAAGAGATGTTATGATGATTGATGAGATACATCCATCACTTTCAGTCGAGATCAAGGACGAGGAAACGCCGAAAGACGGGGACGACAATTCATCATCTGGTTCCGAAGACGAGGAAGATCGGCAGATCCGAGCCATGCCTCCCAGAATCATGCCTCAAGAGCTCATCGACATTATTAATGAGGGTACTTGCGAACAGCTACGATCTTACATTCACCTAAATCCAGAACATATGAACGCTCAAGATGCCGAAGGAGCCACCCCGTTGGTACTGGCAGCCAGACTCCAGCGTGCTGATCTGTTTGAGTTTCTCGCCAAAGAGTCCATGACCGACGCCAGCATAACAACACATGCCGGTCAAACGGTACTGCACTTCTTGCCCTCGCTTGATGACGAATTGAACATCGAACTTGTACCACTTCTTGTCAAGAGACACGCCAGCCTCCACAAAGAGGCCTTCCCAGCGCCTCTGGCCACGGGGAGTACCATGTTCAGCTCCGGAATACGGTGTTGCTCAATTCTAAATGCGATTCTTCATAACAACATCCTTCTGCTGCAATTGTTACTGGCTGCGGCTCATCAGGAAAACGCGCAACAATCGTGCAGAATTTGCGACGTAGGATCCGACTTTCGGAGAATTCTTGCCATTGCGCTGTCAATATTCCAAGCTGAGGCTGCAGATTGTCTAGTGCGGCACGTGTGGGATAATCGGAAAACCAAAGACGTGGAATTCGACCAAATCCGGGTCTGGGCCGGACGGGATTTGTTGCCGCTACACGAAGTTCCGTTCAACAGCGTTGCAATTGGAGCATCAGACCTCCCAGAATCCTTCTTCCGAGCTATCCATTATGGAGGCAAATACTCCGCGGCCCTCGAGCAAACCATAGGCTTTGTGCTTTCCATCAGTGACAGCGATGACGATTTCGAAGCCATGGTGTACTCAATGCTCAAGTCGGCCGTGAAGAGCAACAGCACTGACGCGGTCAAGATATTACTCGAGCAAGCAAAACAGAGGGGGTTTCGGCGACGTTGGTGGCTCCGTGGTCCAGTAGACGACTCACCCTTCATGCTGTCCCTGAGCCATGGTTTTCGGGAGGTGTATGGAATATTCTTGCGCGAAGAACCTGCTGTATTGCGGGAACACGCCGATCTGCCTTGCTGGGAACCATTATGTCAACATCAACCTACAAAGCGGGAAGAATACTTGGCAGCGCTCCTCGGGCGTCCGAGGCCCGAGATCGCGGAAAAGGAGAAAAAGCATAAATTCAATTTGATACAAAGAGCTCTTTGGATATTCGTCAGAGCCAATCACCAAGACAAGTTCTTCCTGTGAGTACATGGGATCATGCTCCAAAGTTTGTTCCATTGCTAAACTTGCTGGCAGGGAAAGTCTCCTGCATCCCTCTAACTCGGAGCTCATTGCCAAGGTTGAGCAGCCTCTTATTCGAAAAGAAACAGGCAGCCTCCAGAAGTATCCAACGGGCTACTTCCTGCCCCCGTATCGAGAAAGCGCTGACCCAAACGCTAGCGTGTTCAAGTGGCGTCGCCTTGATGGAGGTGATTTCTTGGAGCAAGCAGTACTGTACTCACTTCTCCATGCGAGAAGTATAACAGAACAGCATCCTGGAGTGTGGCTTACAAAGTCTTCGGGGACTGGTTTCGCGTCGTGGCACTCCAAGAAGAAGTCCAGACTCCGGAACACTTCACGCACAAGCATTGTGTTTGTATTGGAATACGGCTCATACGAACAATGCCGATTCGTCATGGAACGCCTTGTGCCGCTGAGAAGCACATCAGGCTTGGCTGCCATAGTCGACACCGATCAGAAAAACGGCAGCTCTAACCACCAGGAAGAGGGTATCTTGCCGTGGACTCGCTGCCCACTGTTGCCCCACGAGTTCGGTGCTCTTCTACTCGGAAACATCAAAAGGAGTCAGGGGAACCGACAAGAACTCTGGAACGTCGTAGAGGAACAAGTGAAGATGGGCCATTCCAAATCTGGATACTGGCTAAAGCAAGCTATCTTGCGGGGAAACACGGACGCAGTCGAACAGATGCTCCGGAGAGGTTGGACAGCCAATGGCCCAATATGGACCCGATACGATACGCCATTGCAGTATAGCAAAGGTCTAAAGGACTCGATAACCGATTTCGAATATCTCTTCCGCCAGATGAACCCCGATCTTCCGCAAAATGAGTGGATTGGGAGCGCCACGCATGCCGTCACCTATAAGACGTACCAGGATCAGATCAAAGGCCACAGCTGGACCGAATGGAGGCGTCGACTTGTAGTTTGCCAAGAGATCCTAGAAAACAACGGAGGAAAGATTTTTTGGGTTGGCAAGACGCTCCAAAGCGAAAACCACGCGATATTGCGAGTGTGGTCATTCGTCTTCATCTTTTGTTTGCACACCGTCGTCTTCCCCCCTGCACTGGTATATGGGACTACTAACGTTTGGACCACAATGAACACGAAAGAGAAGTTTGGGTTCGCGTACCTTTGGAGTCTGCTTTCCATTTGCCTCCTGCGAGTATTCAGACACTGGGCGAACACGTTCCCCTTCGTTGCTTGGCGAAGCAGGACCATACTTGCTTGGAGAATGTGGCTCCCCATACTGCTCATGTTCCTTGCAAACTACTTTGCGCTCCCAATCCTCGTCATTCGAGTCAACTGGCAACCTCTACTCTCATGTAGGACTACAATGAGTGCTTGTACAGGAGCCGGGGCCTGTCAAACCGCGCAGACATGCACCAACCACTCTTATCTTCTACCGCTTGTGGCAGGAGGAATTGAATTCATTCTGTGGTCTACATGGCAAGAGATCCGGTCATGGCTTATCACGTTCTCTGATTATCGCAGCGCACTTTGGTGACGAGTCTTCAGTGGCGTGGAGAGTTCCAACCACAGAGATATGGAAAGAAGTAAAAAGCAAGAAACATTGTGTCTACTGGGTCGGAAGATTGGTCTCACCTTGATTGTTTGGTTATGAAAACTGGCCAGGGGGATTGTATATGGCATTGGCGCTTATATGTACAGAGTATCTCAGGTAAAGGCTATCGTGATGAACAGTATAATGATCCCACTCAACATCTTCAATTACTGGTCTCTCTGAAATGCCCTGACGATTGAAGTTGAACATGGACGCATGTTTGCCATAAAACGCCTGATGCCATAAAAAATTTGAAAACTTTTTGTTGACCTTGGCTATTCTGGCGATGGCCAAAATAAATGGCAGCTATGTGCTTCCAAGATGTCGGGGTTGTATTCTGACGAAGCCGAAGCCATTGTGGGGCCTCGATCGGTTGCCAGATCCGGGACTGAGCAATTGGCATAGCTTCTGTTCGGAGCGAGAAGCAAGGTGGCACGTCCAGACGAGATGATTTTGAGTTATTATAGTCACAGTACATGATCCGAGACCAATGAATTCGGAGTGCCGCGATTTCTGTTACGTACCCCGTCGGTATTTGATTGCCATGGGACGGTGTCGTTATCTGAGAGCTCGCGAGTGACAGAGCTCGCGAGTGACAGATGCAGTTGTCCAGTCGAGATAGGTGCTCTGATTGCAGGCAACGTGGAGCTCCCTCCCGCTGCCCAGCCACCATCAAATTCCCCCACACTACCTACCTAGGTAGTCATACATACTCGCTGTTACACATTCCTCTTGGTAATAATCTCCTCGCAATGCTGTCCCGATTCCGGTAACCATAAGAGTATAACCTCCGTGCCTGGAATTACAGAGGTAAATACAACAAAGCAGCCCACGATTCATTACAATCATGACGGTGCTGCAAAACGTCCACGTTATCAACGGCCCCGATGGCTTGGGTAACCAGGCCACCAATGCACGCCAGAGCGAACCTGTGTAAGAAACCTTAGAACTCAACGCGAAATTGAGGAAACTGACAAGATATTGCTAGTGGCGGAGAGAATGCCTTCTTTGCGAGCGTCTGGAATGCACGCAATGGACCGGCTTCTACAGAGATCAACGCTGAGCAAGGTGGCGTGAAACTCGTCACAAAAGGTCAGTTGAATGATCGCATAGAACAAGCCTGGTTGGACGACTAATACAGCCAAAATAGGAGAGGTCACTATCAAAGATCATGCTTCCGGCACCAGCCAAGTCGCCAAAGCCCCAAGTATGGTGTTGATGCCAGGAAGCTCAAAGGCGTCAGTCACATCGTCCGCAGACTGTGAGAATGTCGATGTGGACCAGAGCGCAGCAGAACAGCTTCGTTCAAAGTACGTCCAGTACGAGCAACGGCTGGAGGAGCTGACCGGTCGATTCATCACCGCAAACCCGACGTCCGAGGCAAATGCAAAGCGTGCGACTTCGGCTCTGCCCGGAGGCAACACGAGAACTGTGCTGCACTCTAGCCCTTTCCCCTTGATTATCAAGTCGGGCCAGGGCTGTCACGTCCAGTCGGCCGAGGGAGTCGAGTATATCGACCTCATATCAGAGTATTCTGCGTGCATGTTTGGACACTCGCACCCGGCCATCATGGATGCCATTCAGCGAGCTGCGTCCATCGGTATCAACTTGAGCGGCGTGACAGAGTATGAAGTTCAGTTTGCCGAGTTGATCAAGAAGCGGTTCCCAAGCATGGAGCTCATGCGCTTCTGCAACTCGGGCACGGAAGCGAATACGATGGCTTTGGCAGCAGCCTTGCATTACACAAATAAGAAAAAGGTATATCTCACTGCCGGGAAGTTCTCATATAACACGGCTGACATGGATCCAGATCTTGGTTTTCTCTGGCGGCTACCACGGCGGCACCTTGGCTTTCGCAAAAGAGCACGACCCCGTCCGGCTTCCCCACGACTTCATCATCGGCACGTACAACGACGTCGAGGGCACGCGCAAGCTGATGGACGCGAGCGTCGGCGCCATCCTCGTCGAGCCCATGAAGTCGGCCGGCGGCATGATCCCCGCGACCCCGGCGTTCCTGGCCTATCTGCGGGAGGCGGCCACGGCCTGCGACGCCGTGCTCATCTTCGACGAGGTCGTCACTTCGCGGCTGCACTACCACGGGCTGCAGGGCCACTACGGCGTGGCGCCCGACATGACGACGCTGGGCAAGTACGTGGGCGGCGGGTTCGCGTTCGGCGCCTTTGGCGGGCGCGCCGACATCATGGCCGCCTTCGACCCGGCCTCGCCCGCCGCCATCAGCCACTCGGGCACGTACAACAACAACATCTTCACCATGATCGCGGGCATCGCGGGGTGCGGCATCCTGGGCGAGGAGGAGATCGCGCGGACCAACGCGCTCGGCGACGTGCTGCGCGACGGCATCAACGAGGCGGCGACCGCCCGGGGGTCCAGGGTCGTCTGGGCCACGGGCCACGGCAGCGCCATCGGCCTGCACTTCGAGAGCGAGGTCATCAAGGACTGCTTCTACTTTGAGCTGCTGGAGCGAGGGATCATGGTGGGGCGGCGCGGGTTCACGTGCTTGAATATCATGCACAGGAAGGAGCATGTGGAACAGGTTTTGGACTGCATTGCCTCGCTGCTGGATCGGTATGATACCTACAGCGTGAAGGTTTGAGAAATGCAACTGGCCTATACAATCAAGCTTGAGTATCTAGTTACTGTCAAAGCCTGACAAGCGATGATGTCAATTTGATCAAACATTGGAACGATTGTGAAGAGGATTCCACTCAGGTGATCGCGAGCAATATGAACATATCATAAACGCCAGGTCCGATCAGTCTGAGCATTATCATGTCCATTGAGGAAGTTGTACAATGGGAATAAAGCACCGCCGTTGTCACTATAACATGACGCGGCCGCACTGGTTGAGAAATGTCCCGAAGCGGCTCGACTATAACGCCGCTTATTAGAGCACCTAGACCGGACCATAAAAGCACCGTCAGTCAAGCCAGAAATGTATCCGAGTCTAACACGCCAATATCACTTGAACCAGACTTCATTTGTCCCGCTCGTACTTTCGAAAAAGTCTCCTGCTATAATCATACAGACTGTACTCTGGTTCTCGACCGTGATTTGGAATAAGTGGAAGCTGCTGCATTGCCATTGTCGGATTTCAATTGCGCCGCAACTGTCAAGTTGCGGACTGATTCAAGGTTGGCAAATTTCTTTTTGACTGATGAATAGTAGTATAAATAGAGTGTCACTCTGATTTCGATAAATGTCCATGAAGTATGCATTAGTCGGAATATATTGACGTGACCCGACGATAATTGTTCCAGGTCTCTTGTCATTCTCTGCATTGTAGACAGATCGCTCCAAGGAAGGAATCACGACTTTGATATGATTTCGAAATAAATGTACTTGACCATCATCGAACCACTTTCTTGCCCATATCAAAGGGAAAACCATGGCCAACACAAAACGCGAATACCCCATCTCGCCTCGCATCGGCGTGGGCCTGCTCCGATGGGCGCGGTCGCAGCTATTCCGCACGCCGGCGTACCCGGCGCAGTCGTTCGCGGGCCAGACCATCATCGTGACGGGCTCCAACGTCGGCCTGGGCCTCGAGGCCGCGCGGCACTTTTACCGCCTGGGCTGCGCCCGGCTGATCCTCGCCGTGCGCTCCCGGGCCAAGGGCGAGGCGGCCAGGGAGGACATCCTGGCCAGCGTCGCGGCGCGGACGGACGGCGACCGGGCCGTCGAGGTCTGGGACCTCGACATGAACAGCACGGCGTCGGTGCTGAGCTTTGCGGACAGGGTCCGGCGGGATGTCGCACGTCTGGATGTCCTGGTCCTCGGCGCCGGGGTGGGCATGCGCAGGTGGTCGACAGTGCAGGACGTCAATGGGGCCTGGGAGATCATGGTGCAGGTCAACGTGGTGAACACCTTTCTGCTGGCCCTCGAGCTACTGCCGAAGCTGCGAGAGGCGGGCGAGGATGCCGGACACATGCCTCGCCTGGTCGTCATTAGCTCGGAGGCGCACCGCCTCACCAGCTTCAGTGAGGCTGAGGAGGATGACATCTACGGAGCGATGAACCAAGAGGAAAAGTTCAACGTGAATGACAGGTGAGCGGTTGGGCGACTTCAAATCTGCAAATTTAATCCATGATCTAATCTCAAAGCCGAACAGGTACGCCGCCACGAAACTCATGGAAATTCTCCTCGTTCGAGAACTCGTCGCCCGCCTCAAGACTGTCGATAAACCGCCCGTGGTGATCAATCTCGTAAACCCTGGAACTTGTCACTCAGCTCTCAACCGCGATATCAATCCTCCATTTGTGGCTCTCATCGCCATCAAAGCCATCCAGTTCATATTTGAGCGGACGACCGAGGTCGGCAGCCGGACATATGTATACGCAGCCGCCGCGGGTCCAGAATCACACGGCGAGTTGATGAGCGATGGGGAACTACAACAAGTAGAGTCCTGGATATATACCGACATGGGCAAGAAGGTGCAGGCCAAGCTGTTTGATCAGACCATGACGGTATTGGAACAGAGGCGGCCGGGAATAGGAAGAACAGCCGGGCTTGTAAATAATTAATTGAGACGAGCCGGTAATTGGTATTGCATCATCCCAGGAGCAGTTGCAATAGACGCTTCTCCGATGACGGATTGACGGTCACGGTGGCCGAATGTAGAATATGTGCATAACTCTAGCACTTGTGTCATTGTATCAAAAAAGTTACATAGCTCCTCTCGAGACGTGATGGACCTTTTCCATATCCTTGCTGACAATGGTCAGCGTCCACGAGAGGTGACCCCTAAAACACTGAAATACGCCAAACTCCAGGGACTCAACCTGATCAACGCCACAAAACAACCGGATCTTCGTGAGAGTCCAGGATTACAATCCATCGACGCCTGGGCACTATAGGCGCACTTCATTTTGAGGAGAAAGGTGACATTGCATGTCGGCACCCCATCACGTACCTTGGACCTTTTTCTAGGCCTACGTTTGAATGTCATCATTGCGCCAGATACTCTACATCTTGACGTATGGCACAATTGCAGCATCGATGATGGGTGCCCTTCGGTGTGCCATCTCAGCCTCTGGTCCCCATTTGCCCTTCCACTCATTCTCGTTGGCACGCGCATCATCAAAGGCTTTGCGGCACTCAGGGGGGAGCAGATCCATGATCTCGTCGGACACAGACTCCAGGCCTTGGAAGGGGGCGAGGAAGTCAGGAACGTTGTAGCTCTGCTTGTATGCCGAGTTGGGGAGACTGGCAGGAGGGGTCTCCATGATGGTGTCGACGACCTTGAAGTTGCGCGGAATGACTGGGTTGAGGGGCGTGAAGCGCTTGCTGTCGGTGGCGGCTGATGAATCAACAACCTGTTCGATGCGCGCATGTGTGGGCTGCATGCTGGCAGGGAATTGCATGACATTGGTGTGAATATCGTAGACTCCATGATTGTTGTGGCGGCGGATGGCACCAATCTCGGCGTTGAATTGGCTATAATCATGTTAGTCATCTTTTATTTTCATAGCTTGCACGGAATTGGCTTTTCAACTTACGCAGCGGCACGAGCATGCTCTAATTGCCAGTTTGTGTCTGTCAGAGGGACCCGCTTCTTCTTGACCTCGACCTTGCCGTTGACTACAGGTATCGAGGGGCCATTGGTGTGGTACACGGCACTGGCACCGTGCCAGGCAACATACTGGTTCTTGTTGTACTCCCCACCTTCAACAAAGCGGTCGTTGGGATCGGCAATCTCACCCTCGACCGCACCCTCAGCCCTGCGCGCAGCCACCTCGTAGTCGTCGATGATGCGACGGCCACCCACCACGATCAGAGCGCCGAACTCGCGGAACACTGAGCGGGCCGTAACGATACCTATCGAACGGCCCTTGTACGAGTGGGGGATGATCTCGCGCTCGATCATGTCGCGCTTCTCCTCGTCGTCGACAATGATCTTGTACAGGCGCTTGTGCTTGGTGAAGAAGAGGTACGAGTCTCTGAAACCAACACAACGCGCCGGCTCCGTCGACAACATGTACAGCCTGTCACCCCGGCCTGCGACCGTAAAGGTACGGCATCGGTAGTCGCGGCCATCTTGGAGGTGGCCGAACTTGTCGACCTTGGTCTCGCCCTCGGGGTCCACGGGCAACTCGAGCTCATCGCCCACGATATCTGCCATGGTTCCCTCGGCGTCAATGGCCTGCTGGGTAGGCTTAAAGGACTGGCCCTTCCGGCCGCCTCGACCACGCCAGCCTCCACGGCCTCGCCGCCTGGGGGTCTCATTAGGATCACGATTGGGAGGCTCGATGGGGAGAGTGTCCCAGTCGGGAGGTCGGTTCTTGGGCGGGCGACCCAGACGGCGTCTTCTAATCACGGGTTGCGGCGGGGGCGAGGGCGACTTGGCTGAAGCGCCGTCGGACTCTGGTTCATCCTCCTTCTCCTGCTCGGCCTCTCCATCAGAGCCAGCGTCCTGGTCCTCTGCATCGGGCTGGGCTTCGGCGTCGGAGTTGTCTACATCAACATCGGGCATGGGCTCGTCCTCGAGCTCCTCAAAGGTGCGCGGCGTGCTCTCTATTATCCAAAAGTCATGTTAGCGCGTCTCGCGAGTATAGGGACATGATGCGCCGCGTAAGTCCGGACAATTGCGCGGTGGCAGGGATGCACAATTGATGAGATGAATGAGGTTGGCGGTTGTTGGGTGGGCTACATGCAATGGAATCATTTTGTTGCTTACCTAGCTTTTCGGCAGCACGCTTTGCAGCGGCGCGACCTGAGCGACGACCAGGCATTTTTAAGACGAGAATGGACGGTGGTCGTCGTCGTCTCTTTTTCCCAATGACGGGGTTATTGAAGACGGGTGGGTGGCGATGCGACTACAAGCCGTGGCAGGAATGGAGACGTGCGATGTCACTTTTTGGCGTCGTTCAAAAAGTCCAGCAAGAGCTGCGCCAGATGCTGGGGGAAACTAGCAACGCTCGGACCTGAAAACGCGCCTGAAGTCGCAGCGCGCTCAAGGTCTCGCAGCGCCTGCCCATTGGACGGTTAGCGTATCATCTCGGCACGTTTAAATCCCCGGCCCGCTAGAACGGTCCATGGAATGTACCCAGGTACCCTTCTTCTAGGGGAATTCCAGTTATGCATGTGCACATGTGAGTTGGAACTTGGTGATGCTCCTCCTCAAACTCGACTCGCCTCACTAGATCTCTGCTTCCTTTTTCTTGGACCTTTACAATGCTACAAGATCTCACCTGCTCGGGAATAAGCAAGGCAGTCGAATGTCTCGAGACCACATGAATTGCAATGCGCTGCGCTGGCATTGGCTGAGCTTATCAGCCTTATCCGACCCGAACAGATCTCAAGCCTGGATGACTTGTTTGCACCACACCAAAGGGTAGTCATCCAGCAGCAGAACTCTGGTCTACCAGACAGATAACGGTCGACTAGCCCCGAGATCGACGCTATCACGATCCGGCGTGATGATCCGGCGTGTACAATGAACCCAGAGAACTGAGCTCACCTGGGCCAGTCAAGACGGACCAATGCACACCGCCCCTAGTCACATTACTCGACGAGGAGGGTGTTCAACACTGCTCACTGCTTGGCTGAGGCCGACTGCTCGCACTCTACGTAGTCCAGGGCGCCAACATAGGGCGCATCTGTCTGCAAGTCTTCTGGGTCGTGATTTCACATGGAAGGAGTGTGGCCATGCGTGGTTGGACGCATGCCAAACCCCCGGGCCCAGGAATGTGTGTGTGTGTGCCCTCTCTGCCTCTGCTCACCATTGCCGGGCCATAGTGCACCCATCTATCGTGTCCCCTTGGCCGGTCGTGTCTATTGGCCCTTCAATTCCAATGCTTCATGGCGTTTTCTTGCCCCTGAAAGGATGGCGCCTCCGCGGAACAATATTGATCGAATCATGGTTGCCAACAATTAGACAAGGAGGCCTTGATACCCCTTTTCTCCTCGGGACACGAATCTATATAGGATATTGAATACGATGTGAACCAAAGACAGTTGAGTCAGCTAAGACTAGTGCCTCCTGTCAAAAAGCCCGTCCGAGGAACGCCCAGCCGTGCCGAGATGAGTGTCTCACACTTTACCTATATCCACTATCGAAAGGGTGTTGCTCATGTGCCCAACGGCCGCGAAGCATCTCGTTTCAAGAGATCTGAAGGGGGCAAGTTCTAGTTCCTGAACTCCCTCACTCCAAAGGAAATAGTCTCACGTGTGCCAACGTTGTGGAAATAAACAGAGACATGAGGCCTCTTCAGCGATACATGTGGCAACGGGCTGGTGACATTGTTCAACAATACCCGGGGTTGGACACGCGTACAACTCAATGAAATCCCACATCGATAAATACAGGGCCGTTGGTACGTCTAAGATCTCTCTGCAACAGCCAGTCAAACAATACAGTCTCTCGTCAGGATCAGAATACTCACCATGTCAAAGTTCTGCCTCTCCCTACTGGCCACGGGCCTAGGGCTCGGACAACTAGCATCCGCAGGGTTCGATCCTACCATACAGTCAAACGTTGCTATATACTGGGGGCAGAACTCTTACGGGCAAGCCAACTCGCAATTGAGATTGAGCGAATACTGCTCAAGTAGGTCGAGAACCCCAGGTTGTCGCCAATCACCTAGCTAACTCGTGCGCAAGATACCGAACTCAACATCATACCTTTGGCATTCTTGCTTGGTATCGTCAACCCAGCAACCAACTTTGCCAGCGCAGACAAGACCTGCTCAGTATATGCTGGGACACAATTATGGAATTGTCCAGATATAGAGTGCGTATATGCAGAGTGTTGAATCTATATCATGTCACTGACCATGGTCGTTATATGTAGACAAGATATCAAGACCTGCCAGACGACATATGGAAAGACCATTCTCCTCTCTCTGGGAGGAGCAACGTACACCGAGGGAGGGTTTACTTCTGCCGCCGCCGCAAAGGCCGCCGCCGACAACATTTGGAATCTCTTCGGCCCCAACACGGCTACAGCAAACCGACCCTTCCGCTCTGCCGTGATTGATGGTTTCGACTTTGACTTTGAGTCGACCACGTCCAACACGATACCCTTTGCGCAAGAGCTGCGCAGCCTCATGACCGCCGCGACCAGTGCCGGCGACAAGAAGTACTTTCTATCGGCGGCGCCGCAGTGCCCGTATCCCGACGCCGCGGATAACGATATCCTGAGCAACGTCGCCATGGACTTTGTCATGGTGCAGTTCTACAACAACTACTGCGGTATCCAGTCCTTTACGCCAGGGACGAGCGCGCAGTACAATTTCAACATGCAGACCTGGGACACCTGGGCCAAGCAGCAGAGCAAGAACCCCAACGTCAAGGTCTTCCTCGGAGTTCCCGCCAACACGGGCGCCGGCGCCGGCTACCTGCCCGCATCGCAGCTGGCGCCCATCATCAGCTACTGCAAGACCTTTACGAGCTTTGGAGGTGTCATGATGTGGGACATGAGCCAGATGGCGGCGAACCCAGGATTCCTGGACGGAGTCTACTCGGCCTTGACAGGATCTGCATCGCCCCCTGCGTCGAGCCCTGCGTCGAGCCCTGCGTCGAGCCCTGCGTCGACTCTCAGCACCGTCAGATCGTCTACCGCCGCCTCGACAACAACATCGACGATACTCGCCAGATCGTCGACCTCCACCTCTGCGTCGTCCGTCCGACTGAGCACTACGACGGCTCCGACCTGCGCGTGCCCGACCGCGGTCACCGTGACGGCCACTGTGACGACGACGGTTTTCACGGGGTCGACCGCGGCCGCCCCTCAGACTACAAAGATTAGCACGACGCAGAGTCCCTCGACGGCAACCCCCTCGGCGGGCAACCCTTCGACAGGGAACCAGCAGCTAGTCAACCAATGGGGCCAGTGCGGCGGCGAGGGATACAATGGTCCGACGCAGTGCAGGGCGCCGTTTACTTGCGTCCGCGCCAGCACGTACTGGTCAGACTGTCGCTGAGAGCTGTTTTCTTTTCTTTTTCCTTCAACTGCATTGATTCTAGCGGCGTTCTGGAGCATATTCGTTTCCGTACATATTTTCTATAGCAAGTTCAATACCACAACAATACTATTCAAACCGGATGCAGTGAATCTAGTAGCGGTGATTCACATTTCTTGGAATTTCATTGCCAATTTTGAGAAAGACCGGCCTTTCAACGCCCCTTGTTCCCCGCGCTGCGAACATACGGCTCGAGAGGAAACACCTTGGACTCGGCCGTGACCCCGTCGTACAGAGATGACCACCTCTTCTGCAGGACCTGCGGCGTCTGCCAGGCCCTTTCGGGGTCGCGCAGCCAGAAGCGCAGGAGATGTCGTCTAGAAATCAAAGCATCAGCGTTTTCCGTGTCTCACTCTGACGACGCAGGGACGCTCCCAGAATAATGAACTTACTTTTGCTCCGCGGTGTCGGTATATCCGTCCCGGGCGTGGAATATGGCCAGGTTGTTGATGTACTGGATGTCGCCCTTTTGGAAATTGGTGTTGACGCAGAACCTCTCGCCGTAAAAGTGCAGCGTGTCCAGCGCCTCGGCCTGGGCCTCGGTGATGGCCGGGATGTCGGGGCTCCGGGGCAGGGCGCCGTAGCCGACGAAGTAGCGGCGGCCGTACTGCAGGGAGACCCTCTCCGGCGTAGGGCCGGTGGCCGGGAAGTGGAAGAGGAGCGGCCGCTGCGTCCATTGCTTGTCTGCTTTCTCGAAACTAGAGTATGATAATCTAAGTAAATGGGGATCGAGTTGTGCGGATTAAACACTTACACTTCCTGATCCCAGTTCCCGGACAAAGTATGAATCAAGTCGGGCCTCGTCTTGGCAATCTCATTGTAAACCCTCCACGTGCTCGCCAGCTTGCTAGCACCTCCGGCGGCGGCCGTCTCGAGGGCGAACAAGGACACGATGTCGCCCGAATCCGTGTGGAAGACCTGCTTGTCGGTGGTGTAGGCCGGGCTGCCGATGGACCCGGCGTTCCCCGTCGAGCTGAGGTCCTTAATGTGCGCGAGCACGACGTCGGCGGGCGCGCCGTCGTGCTTGTGGTCCTGCCGGCCCAGCTGCAGCGCGATGTGCGCCGACACGCCAGCGTAGATGATCAGGTTCTCCTCCCGCGTGTGCTCGTCGACCCGCAGGCCGCGGATCACGAAGAAGCCGTGGCCCTCGTGCAGCTCGGCGGACAGGCGCCGGAGGTCTGCGCGGAGGCTGGGCAGCGGGAAGGTTTCAACATTGATGTGCCCAATTGGCAAGTTGAGAGCTGTGCATGGTCAGACCTTTTCTGTACAATGGTATAAAATATCGACTTACACTTGAAATACTTCACAGCATTATCGATCTCGTCCAGGTGACGCTCACTCAGTACAAATGTCCAGTCGTACTCATTGGCGACAGAATCGCCCTCCCATACCAAGTCACCGGTGAGTTGCTCCGGGAAGCCGTCCGGGACCGTCTTCGGAAGACCCCCGGCTTTGATCCGCTGCTCGGCTCGGGCACGCCATTTCTCAGGGTCCGGCACGTATGAGATATCCGGCTGCCCAGGCGGGCCAGAAACAGCAGGCGCGGTAATAGTAGCAGTAGTCGACATGATGAAAACTGGTAAATCAAATTCTGTATTGAACGGTTGTGAATGTTCCTAATTTGTCTCAAACAGTTCGGAAGTCTCGAGGAGCCGGGAATAAGAATATTGGAAGATGGTGGTGTTGAGCAATCCGGGCCTCCAATTGCGTCATCCGCCGCTGAGGCACCGCATTGCCGTTCGTGAAGCGCTGCTTAGTATACTTCGCTCGGAGGGATTGCAAAGCATACTGACTATACCATTCGACAAGACATTTCCCGGGCATACTTAGAGCATCTCTCACGATAATCAATACCTCTCCAAATCCGGCGCAAAACGTCCCAAACTACAGAAGAAAGTCGGCAAGCTTGCACTGCATCTTGTCTAGGGACACAGGCACCGAGAATAGGTGAAACAAGGATTTAAGTTGGGAATAGTACAATTCAATTAACCTGTCTCTGATGCTGATGACCATTGCTTTTGAGACACCTTTTCCCTTAACGCCATCCCTCGACCACGAGGGTTCGCCAGAACGCCACGGATGCAAATACAAAACAGCCAGTCCCTTGATACTGACAAGACATTGTTCTTTCCCTCTCGCAAGTTCCAGCACTTGGATTTTTCTTAGCGAGTAGCTTCGTAGATGGCCGTGACCTCCGCGAGCCTATCCAGACTTTCCCGGTCGCCGTAGGCGTCGAGCAGTTGTTTCCTCCTCAATTCTTCTGCCGAAAGTGTTACCGGCGCACTGTTGAGCTGTGGCATTGCTGCACTTTTGTTGAGCTGACCTTCGAGGAATGTGACAAGGCCGGTGACTGGCGAAGTGTTACGTTAGTATATGGTTCGTCTGCCAGGGCATCGACTATAGAAGACTGGCTCGCTTACCTAGGGCTACGGGAGCTAGAAGGGCCAGCGCTATTCTCGGGTTGCCCCGCGCCGCCACACCTCTGGGCAGTCCACAGTGGATGCCCGTGGGAGCAGGAGAGTAGACGGCGGCCATGGCCTGTCTTGGGGCGCTCGGGGCAAAGTTGAGAGCGTTGGGACTGTACAGAGTCCTGTATCGTCGAGCGTAGTATGTTGTGCTGCTCATGTTTTATAGTTGTGAGATAGACACTCGGTCTTTGTGATGTGATGTTTGGTTGGTAAGAGGTTTGATGCTTCTTAGATTGTCTTGTATTGTGATGGCGATGATGAATGTTCAATGTTCATGTCCAACTGAGCGTTCCATCTTGGGCCATATATACAGTCCAGCAAGCTAAACTCAACATTCCGTATCATTTTCATGTCCCAAATCATGACGGGACACGAAACAGGAAACTCTCTATTGGTTATGCGCAGATGCGTCGATGCGGCATCAATATGGGCTGATTGTAAGGTGAGCGTCGGCCGACTCCGACCCACTGCCAGCGACAACTCACCAGCCATTTGTCGCTGGCCGCCACAAGTTGCTTCGCTCTGCTGCGTCGCTGCCAAACTGCCCCTGAGGAACCCGCCGGAATCTCGTGGGGAACGAGAATGAATCGGCCCAGGCCTTGATTCAGCCACAAACACAAAACACAAAAACACCTGACTTTCAATCACTCAGTGTAACGCCGGGCCTAATATTTCCCCCAAAAACACACGACTCTTGGTTCGTCCAGTGTAACAGCGGGTCGAAATCCCCCGCGGCCTAGAATTATTCCTGTCGCCCTATTCCCGCGTCCGTGTCGTCAACCGTGAACAGCAAGTCATATGAACTCGACTTCAATCATGGCCAAATTGTCATTCAATCCAGACGCGCACTTGGCGTATCTTGAAGCCTTCGCTGTCGCAAGTGCGGATACTTGCCTGGTGAACCTGCAATATGGGCCCGTCGGGTAGCAGAAGCGGTTGCAGGGTCCCATCAGTGTTCATCTCCGCGCAAAAGAATCCAGTACAAACACCGAGTGTTAGATCCCACCTACCCACTCATCTTTTGAAAATTCTACTTGGGCAATGGGTCATATATATGCCTCGCCGAAGCTGACAACCATGATGGCCGACTCACATGCTGCTTCGCTTGTCGGTCCTCTCGTCTAAGCTCCGAGCCGACCGGGCACCGCTTACCTAGGTCGCTCCGTGGAGTCCTGCCCGTGGGACCCCTCGGATGACGGTCCAATAAACAGGAGAGGACGGCCAAGACGGCCTCCCATAAGAGCCTATTAAGCGGTATTATTCGTTCGCCTGGTCGCCAAGCTCGTGCCGATTACATACCGTATGAGTAATGACGTTCTGATCGGCATCGTGCCCTTGTTGATTGCACGGAAGAGCCAAGAGGACCAGGGAAGGATCATGGGATGGTCTTGTCGGCTTGTCGATGTTGATTTTCAGTCGGGCCCAACGGTCGATGGGCTTTATTACGGGCACTATACGCAGGGTTCCAGAAATGCCGTTGGACTGCCGGTATGAACCGTTGAAGGTGCGAAGTTCGAGCAACTCTTGAGTCTTGCCGCTCCTTTCACGATTGCTACGGCTTTGTACGCTCGTGTACATGGCGTATCATCAGAGTAACACCATTCAGAATTCCCTTCATCCCTCCATCCTTCGTCCGAACCAACGGTCAGCGTTGCAGATCGTTGCCTTGTTGACCCAAGTCAATGGCCGAGTGTGGAGGACTGTTGTCCCCCGGTTCATCTCGGAGTGGCCCACATAGATCAAAATTTTATCTTATCTGATCCATCTGATGAACCTCTCTGTGCGTACCTGGCAGCAAGGTCCCCATCTCCAAGCGAACGAACCGTCGCCATTGGTCCGGAGTGCTGGGAAACAGATCTTCATCAGCAGGTTGCAGCGATCTTCTCGACGCACTCAACCTTGATTTACGGAAATATGGACTGGATCGAGCTTCCGTGCATGTCCATGCACGCCCCGACGCCGGATGTGCTCTCCTTAGCTTTTCGAGTTTTCGCGGTATTAAAGATGTGCACAATGCCGCCTTCGTGACTTGCTTCTTGCTCTGCTTCTCGGTTGTCCCTCTGTAGATCCTTGACTCCACGGTCTGTCCAGGTCACGGCAAGATGCGCTCAACAATCGTCTCCGCTGCGTCCCTCGTCTCGCTCTTCGGAGCCCTTCCCGTCAGGGCAGCTGACAACGACACCTACTGGCCATGGCAGACTTACAAGTCTGAGCCCAGCCTGCAGCCGCCAGCCTTGGAGATCACCAAGAACAGCCCTACCTCCCCGGGCTACCTCTTCTTCGACCAGAATGGCAACTACGGACACAACTACAGTCTGTTCATCATGACCGATGATGGAGACCTCGTCTGGCAGAGCGGCTACGGCGATTTCTCCGCCTTCAAGGCTCAGACCTTTGAGGGCAAGCCGGTCATTACAGACTTCAAGGGTGTGACCTGGTCTGAGCCATGGGGCTGGGGCTACGGTCTCGTCCAGATATACGATGACCAGTACCAAAACATCTACAACGTGACGGTCGATGGTCCCGCGTTGAACATGCAGTCCATCGACATTGCCAATACCAGCGAGTTCGAATCGTGGCTCGACATGCACGAGGACCTCATCACCGAGGAGGGCACCATGCTGACCACTGCTTACAACGTCACCCCCGCCGACCTGACCTCTGCCGGAGGCCCCAAGGACGGTTGGATCGTCGACAGCGGATTCTTCGAGATCGACATTGAGACCAACGAGATTCTGTACCAGTGGTTCGCTTCCGACCACCAGGACCAGATCCCCTTTGCCGATGCCGTCGAGACTTACCCTCTGGACTACCTTGGCACCAACCAGACGTACCCCTGGGGTCCTTTCCACATCAACACCGTCAATAAGCTGGACGACGGTTCTTACCTGATCTCGTCGAGACAGATGTGCTCGATCTTCATGATCAACCCCGACGGCACCGTCGCGTGGACCCTGAACGTAAGTAGCACTCCTTACAAGTTTCTCTCAGTCTCTTACTCACACTTTATAGGGACGTCACGGCGGCAACTTCACTCTCGGCGAGGACCTCGACTTCTGCTACCAGCACGACATTCGCATCCACGCCATTGAGGGCAGCCAGTACACCATGAGCCTGTTCAACAACGACAACAACGCCGACTTCTACGGCGTCAACCAGACGACCGGCATCTTCATGCAGGTCGACACGGAGGCCTGGACCGCGACCCTGCTGCAGCAGCTCATCGACCCCGAGGACGCCATCTACTCGCACTCGCAGGGCAACGTGCAGTTGCTCGACGACGGCCACGTCGTCATGGGCTACGGCTCCACGCCGCGGATCAAGGAGTACAACCCCGATGGCTCCGTCGCCATGTCCATCAAGTTCGGCCCGGCCGAGGGCACCGTCTTCTCGTACCGCGCCTACCGCCTTCCCTGGGTCGGCCGGCCCACCACCCCGCCCAAGGCCGTCGCCTGCGCCGGGGCCAACCAGACCGCGGTCTACATGAGCTGGAACGGCGCCACCGAGTACACCTCGTGGAAGGTCTACGCCGGCGCCTCCAGGCTCAACATGACCCTCGCCGCCGAGGCCGCCAGGACCGGCTTCGAGACCTCTGCCGTAGTCGGCTCCGGCGTTCAGTACGTCCGTGCCGACGCCTACGGCCTCAACGGAACTCTCGGCTCGTCCGAGGTCATCAGCGTCGGAAGCCAGTGCTAGATACCTAGCCTGGTACGATGCGATTAATTCAGAAAGAGAAAATATGAGAGTATCATGTACATAATTTATTTCTCGAATACTCCCTAAAAAGTAGATATCATATTTATACCTTCCTCTTTCCTCGTCCACCGGAACATTGTACGTTTGTCCTAGGTGCTTCTGTAGATACATTGATACCGTGTGCCTTCCCATGTTCCACCTGCGCCGCGAGATCAAAGCTGGCAAAGAAGTCGCTGTGGGTATCTTCTACCGAGAAGTCCTCGCGGGGCTGTTCTGGTATCAGGTCACCGTGAGTCTCTTCTACGGATGTCACCCTGACCGGGGGCGAGTTGGCTGCTCGAAACGAGCAGTTGAGACCTTTGTCATAATCAAACATCCTGCCCCCATTTTGGCCGTTGTCACCTTCGTCGGCCATGGTATTGAACTGGTGAATGACCTTCCATAGGTTGGGCTGGTCCGCCAAAAGTCGTTGTTGGTGGGTCAGTCGGTCATAGACAACCAGGTTCGTGAATTGGGCAAAATTCTGTGATATCGTGTGAGCTCAGGAAGAATTGCATGCGGCATTACCAGACGGCGTTGGGTTAGAAGAGGGCTTACCTCTGCTTGGTCTCTCTGGGCGTAGTTGTCTGGCACGGCCGAGTCCTGACCATACGCGTCCGACCACACGGTGCTCGCTATGAATCTTGTCAACATGTCTCAATCATAGTCTCATGACCTGCCGGAAAACTAACATGGAACGTTGGGCGTTTTGTAAGCATTGGCATTGTCGGCAGTGTGCGTCATTTCATGCAGGAGGAGCTGCACAGTGGCTGGCACGTAGAAGGTGATGGTCTGGCCGACGGTAGCTGCGCCGTTGCCATCATTGTGAAGGACGACGTCGATGGTATACTGTCGCAGGCGCACGGGAGCCTGGCCAAAGGCGATGGCCAGGTCTTCTATAGACTGATTTGAGCCATTCTGGACGCAAAAATTCCAGCTTTGTCCACACTGGGCCGTATGATAATTAGCAGTCCTCACATCATCGAGTGGCTTCAAGCCAGAGTCGGGAGTGCACTTACATCGTCGTACGTGACTGAGTATGCGCTGAAAGTTACTGGATCTTGGTCATCTCTGGAGGCTGCGTCAACGCATCCTTGGGAAATTACGCCAGGCTCCCAAGGCACGATGGAGAAGTTTGACATAGGAAGCTGAGAGGTCAGCGGTGATGAGAATTGTTCGAGATCGTCCCATAACGGGGGGTTGCCTGATGACAGCGTGCTGCGAACAGCTACACGCAGGACGAGAACGGCAAAAAGAATTCGTAGAAACATTGTGAGATGTTTACAAAGAAATTAAATTGGTTATCGAAATTGAAGCGCCACTGGAGAAAGTCTGAACGGGAGATTTCCGGCGGATTTTATAGTTTTACGGCTTTCTACGATGTTGTGTCTTTAATTGCCCGTCGTTCAAGATCACTTGGTTTGTGAATCACTGCGTTAGTACTCACAATCGCCAATACAATGGCCATCATCCCATTTCATTCACAGTTTCCGGTAACCGCTGTGTGATATTACATTCAAGCACCTTGAGCAACCTTTGTGTACCTAAGGCTGAGTCTTCTTGGCTGTGAGTACAAAAATACCAGTGCATAGAGATAGATGCGACGGGATCATGATAACGGTCATTAAAGAAGTCAAGTAAGCCTCGTTCATCCAAAAATGTATCGTCGTGCATTCACTGGCACGCATGCTCTTGCAAATCTGCTGGGTCACACATGAAAACAAATGAATCAGAAGACTTTGCCACGTAAATAATTGCACAAAAAAAGAAGAAAAAAAGCGACAAGGTTCCGTGGTCCGAGAGGTAGAGTCTTCCAGTCCTCCGAGGGTCGAGTCTGCATCGGCAACCACACCAGTCTGTCGCACCTCACCACTAAGCCAGAAGACCTAGTGGTTTGGTGGAAGATTGTCGGCGTGCTGCACATTATCTGCTTTGTTTCGGCGGCAGCTCTACCAGGCAAAAATCGTGGCTGTAGTGGGCGTTCGTTTCAGACGCTGCAGTACCAGTCGGCCATTAGGTACCAAAGACATCAGGCCACCAGGCATCTATAAATAGTCGGAGAGACTGAGATTTACCGAAATTCCTCCAAACACATTTGTTGTCCAATGGAAGTTGAGTGCGACCGAATATGGCAATTATACTCAACTTGTCTTTTGGGCTCTGCCTCTCCTTCTAGGATACAGGCCGTGCTCACCCCCAACAACCAGGCCATAACTCAACAAGAGCATGGCTCTCACTCTTACTGGTCCAAGTCAGGGGTATGTGTTCTCCGATTTGATTAGATCGACATGTGACTGGCTGCCATAAGCATTATATGCTATCATAAAAGCGAAGGATTCGAGCATCCATGCAAGAGATCGGACTTAGGCGAGATGTAAGCATCCGCGTTATGTTAAGACCGGCAAGTAGCATACATAGAGGAGAACATAACATCTATGCATGTGAGTTTAATAATTATAGGGGTCGGTAGTTTTCAAAGACCTGTGTTACCAAAACTTAGAATCCATCTCACGTAACCGAGACGATTTGGATTTGCTATTTTCGAACCAGACGGTCATACCAGCACGTTACCACCATGCCATCCAATTTCAAGAGCGTATTGACTCAGTCATTTCCTCCTAAACCTACCTTTACAGAGAAAGATGTCCCTGATCTCCGAGGCAAGGTCTACATCGTGACGGGCGCCAACGCGGGCGTCGGCAAGGAGCTCGCACAGCTGCTGTACGGGCTCAACGCGACCGTGTACCTGCTCGCGCGGTCGGCCGACAAGACCAGCGCCGCCATCGCGGCCATCCAGCGGTCGCACCCGCGCTCCGCCGGCCGGCTGGTCTTCCTGCGGCTGGACCTCGCCGACCTGGCCGCCGTCCGCGCCGCGGCCGACGCCTTCCTGGCCCGCGAGCCGCGGCTGCACGTCCTGTTCAACAACGCCGGCGTGCTCTCGGCCGCCGGGGACCTCGTCCTCACGCCGCAGGGCCACGAGCTGCACGTCGGCACCAACTGCCTCGGCACGTTCCTCCTGACCGAGCTGCTGACCCCGGTACTCGCCCGGACGGCGCGGGACGAGAGCCCCGGCACCGTGCGCGTGGTCTGGGTGTGCTCGAGTGCCAGCGAGATCTTTGCCGAGGACGGGGTCGGCGTGCGGCCGGAGAAGCTGTCGCCGGAGGCGATGGGCCAGGTCGGCGGCACGCAGCGGTATTGGACCAGGTAAGTAATCGTTGTCTCTACCTTTCCAGGCATGTCTCTCGAGATGCGACTCGAACAAGGCCTTGCACACCGCCCATATTCAGACATCCAACACTTCAAATTGCCATCACGCGACCCGCAAGGAGACATGACTGACATATGTTCTCGAACAGCAAGGTGGGCAACTGGGCGCATGCGGCCGAGTACGCACTCCGCCGGCGGGCCGACGGCATCGTCAGCGTCCCGGTGAACCCGGGCAACCTGCGGTCCGAGCTGTACCGCGACTCGGGCTGGGCCCTGTGGGTCGGCGGCAAGCTGTTCATGTACCCGCCGCTGATGGGGGCGTACACGGAGCTGTTTGCGGGGCTGTCGCCCATGATCACATTGGAGAAGACGGGGTGCTGGGGTGAGTTGTTGTCATGATCTACAAGTGTTGCTCTTACTTGTGTGCGCTGCTGACAATGTCCACAGTTGTGCCGTTCGGCCGCATCTACCCAATACGTTCCCATATGGAGCGTGCGACCAAAGTAGAGGCTGAAGGCGGGACTGGCGGAACACTCAAGCTTTGGGAGTGGACGGAGGAGCAAGTCAAGTCTTATCGTTGACATGTGATAAGTCAGTGTCGTCCAGGATTGACCCCGTGAGATAAGTTCTTCCACGTAAATATTTCATAGTTCCAAGTATGGCTATGCTTGTAGTATAGTATTTTGAGCTTAGCAAGCTTGATAAGATATAATTTCGACTGTCCAGATACTCAACTCATTTCTTTTTGTGACTCGATGAGGGATTCCCTAGTTTGACATCAACTGTGAACTTTCGCATGTCTTTGTTATGGCAATTTCGAGACATAATCTCAAAGCGAAGACTCTCAAGTCTTGCTCTCGTCAGCTAGTTACTTAGTTTGGAACAGCGCAAGGGCGGAGCAGAAAGACCGGTGATATAGGATCTTATAGTGGACTAGTATGGGGCCCAGACAGCCTTTTAGCGGGTGGAAATGCGGCAGACGGCACGAGCTTACCGGGGGAAAACTTGGCAGTGGATCACTGTTAGCGTATCCTTAGATAAAATATAGAAATCTTGGAAGCTCAACGGCAAAAACGGCCAATGCGATAGTGTCGCCAGGAGCGCGTCATCATTACGAAAGCAGTCGTTATCTTTTCTTCTAGTAATTCTCACAGTGGGTATCCTTAGTACTTAGAAATCCTTCTCTACCAGCCATTGGTCGTCAAATCGCAAGCCACCTCCGTCTATCAGGTCACAGTTGCCGTGTCCCCATTTCCGCCTGTATACTTCCTTGCCAGCCTCAGTAAGCACTTCGAGCGCCTCTGAGAATCCGGCCGCGTCGTAATAGTATGGCTCTCCTTGGCCACCATGTTGTCCGCTCTGCCACGTATTCCGGCCCCGTCCGCTGTGCTTGTGGTGGAACATGGTGTCGCTGGTCTTGAGAAGAGCCTTCCAGTACTCGATGTTCTCCCCGAGGCTGAGGATCGACTTTGAGCCCTCCTCGCTGCGACGCCTGGTCTGCTTTGGCTCTGTTGTTTCCACAACGGGGTTGGGATCGTCAAAGGTCGGGACGACGCTGCGGTCCCGATAGAGGGCGATGAGGTCGTGTAGGTGTGACGCCGTATCTGTAATGACGCCCGCATTGCGATCTATTTGAGACCAATTCCTCATCGCGAACCTCGTGTACATGTCGCAGTCGGTCATGTAGAATGGGATCATAGTGTCCCAGCCGCCGACATCCTCGAGAGCCTTTGGGTTCTGAAGCGTCAGGTGATCGTAGGCAAACAAGCGGGTTCCCCATCGCTCATCGTTGTCCAGCGCTTCTCGCAGCGCTTCAAGACATAAGGTGTACAAAGACTTGTAGCCCTCTTCGCCGGCTCGTGCTGTCAGATTTTCAAATCCGTTTTCGTGCGACAGAGCCAAGACGTCCATGTGCGACCAGTAATAATACGGCCAGCTCCTGTCCAGCGATAGTGACAGGTAGAAGTTTTGCAGTTGAGCAAAGGTCAGCAACACGGGAGTCTGTATGATATTCACCCCGAGCCGGTTGAGACTCGAGTGGTTGAGATATCGAGGATGTTGAAGTGTCAACTGGTCTCGCTTATTGGCGTGCTGGACACCAGTGTTCTCAATGACAAAGATCTGCTCCGGTGGCCATCCTGCGGTAATGTATGAGACCACGGTCTGCAACAGCATGGGCCACGACCTGGTAAATCCTATGAGCAGCGGCGGCGCGGTCTGCAGGCCATATTGTTTGTATAATTCCTTTTTCGGCACATTGTACTCTGGTATCGCCGGTAGAGGTTGTTGTGTTTCTGCGAGCAAAGGAAAGGGATCTCGGATCGGAGGTGCTATGGCGGTGTCTATCGGTTTGTAGTGTGGCTTGGGTCGAGCCTTTTCTTGCTTTGACTCGGAAGTAATTTGAAGAATTCGATCGGCTTGCCCAGTTCGCTGAATAGTGAAAAGTATGGTACTGATCAACAATGCTATAACAATAATCTTCAAAGTCCTCGCGGGAACATGTTGTGTGAGTGCCATGACTATACACGACTGCGCATGACTGTCCACCAGATTCAAGAAGAAGAAGAGGAAGAAGAAGAGCTGTCTAACGGTTCGAAAAAAAAAAAAACGTGGAAACCTGCAGGAGAAAAGAGCCAGAGGTCCGACGTTCCTGCCTAATAATACCATAACGGGTCTGACGGCTCCTGCATCCCACAGCCTCCTACGAGTAACCTTGGGACTAAAAGCTCCGTAAGGTTTAGGTGAGTTACTGCCACCACACTCCTAGCGGATCTGTCGTAACTACCCAAGATTTCTGTCATACACGGCGATTTAATTTGGATCCTGCTAGGCTGGGCTAGGGCTGGTGTCTCAGCGCTGGCCTCTGTTCTGGTGCGGTCCATGATCTGACCCATTTGTATGATCGCGATCTGATAATAACCTGTTTCTCCGCCCCATCGAGCAGTCTCTCATTGGGCTGTTGGAAGAGGAGCGGCATGGCCAAGGTGTTGTTTTTGGACTCATTATCTCTTACGTGCATTTTATTCTTCATGCCGTGTAACAAATCGAGACAATCATGCCTGCTTTGGTACAGTTATCGGGCTCAGGCAAAATGTAGGAAGCGGGCAAGGCTGTGTGACGGGTGCTACGTGGACGAGCGCAATACCAACGCAATGCTCACGTACATCTACGGATACATGCACGCTACGGTATTCTACCCTGCCGCATTTATCCATAGCGCGCGACAGGGGGTTCCTTGGATCAAGCTTTTTTGCAGCAGCGCGAACAGATTTTGGCTGCTTGGACCTGGCTATACGCCCTCGCTTCTGCCCTTCTCGACTGCCGCCAGGAAACTAAACCTTTTGCGAAGCTCCTAGCCCTTGGATTCAATTTGGCATGGTCACATCATGGGAAATCTCGCCTTTCCCCCTTGTTTTCTGCAGTTTCATGTTTGAATTCAGCTCGGATCCTGGTGGGCGCCACAACTTCTGTTAGCTTTTAGCCCAAGGCGCAGCGGGCTGTCCCGCGAACCGTCTTGACGATCAGTGTAAGCTGCCAACACAGTCAGTGGTCAGTGGGCGCCGGCCTTATGAGGTCACTCACCAAACAGGCTCATTATCGTCTCTCGCGGCACCAACATGAAGGACTGATTTGGGCACCCTGCAGCCCTGCACCTCAATTTATTGTCATCCTACTCCAGCAAGGAAGCGGAAATGATGTACATAAAGGGAGCTTCAGTACCAGGACTTTCAATTCCTTTCATGCCTTTCTCGTTGGAACCCTGCTGGCGCAAGCGGCCCCCACAGAATAGACATACTGTACCAATGTATATATTATCTGTCGTTTGCTTGCCGATAGGTGGAAAGACACCTCGCTACTTTCACATTACTTGTAAACAGGGACAATTTCATGCTTTGTTGCAACTTCCACGAATGCCGCATACTCAGTTGACTATGAGCAAATACTTGTGATATTGTCACAGCCAATCGCGATGCCGTGGCGCAGGATAGCGAAAACGTATCATCTCGAAAGTGCTGATAAGAGTCGAAAGTCAGCTGAGACCAAGTCTCGGCTATTGCGTGCGGATGGGTTGCGCGGTCTCAAGAGCGCCGAGTCCATATTCTCGGAGTTCAAATGGCTTTCTGACCACGGCCACCAAAGAAAGTGCTTCACCGGTAGAAGATCCATCTCACATCGGAACGTGTTTGTGCAACGATGCCCAGAGAGACCTTGCATAGTTTTGAGGACCTTCAGATAAGGTCATTCGCAGTCTTTGGCGGCATGAATAAGATGTTTAGCAGAAACACAAATCCACATATTATAGCTTAACCCTTGCTCCTATAGTATAACCCTGGGGATTAGCTGAAGTTACTGGCACGGGTATAGGTATGGGGAACATCCTTGTTTGATTCGCATACTCCATCAACCATTTAGTTGTAGGTCTTGATCGTGTACTTTAGTCTCTTTGATATCGTCTATGAGTATAACGCGTTTGTTGGTATTTAACCACGTGAAACTACTATCTTAGGGTTATACTCTGTAATGGCGGGCAACAATACCTGAAAGTGGGCCTTCTATTTGCTTGAACTATGGATTAGAGTATACATTAACGAACACAACAAATCGGTCGAAACTAAACTTGATCGTCTACCAGATTCTTTTGTCATAATCTCGGCGACGTCTTTCTTCCAGCCATGTCATCCTCAACACATCATCAGATCATAGATCTCTCCCACCCTCTGGACTCGAACGTGCCCGTCTACCCCGGCGACCCAGCGTTCCAGTGCCGGCAGGCCTGCACGGTCAAGGAATCCGGCTGGGCAGTGAGCGAGCTCGTCCTCTCCTCGCACGCGGGCACACACATTGACGCCCCGTCGCACCGCGTCGACGGCGCGCAGACCATTGACGCACTCCCGCTCGACGTCCTTGCGCGCCTCCCCGCCCTCATCATCGATGTGTCGCACAAGGCCAACGCCCGGGGATCGATAGGCTTGGCGGACCTTGCTCCCCACGAGGCGCACATCGAGGAGGGCATGGCGGTGCTGTTTCGCACGGGATGGGACCAGCACTGGGGCGCCGACCGGAGCGCGAGGTATTTCCAGCATCCGCACGTCGAGCGCGGGGTCGCGGAGCGCCTGGTGGAGCTCGGCGTCGCCGTGCTGGGCGTCGACACCATGAGCCCGGATCCCATCTTGGACGACGGCAGTGCAGTGTTTGATGTCCACGACGTCGTCCTCGGGGCTGGCAAGGTCATTGCCGAGAATTTGACGAACCTCGAGGCGCTGCAGGATGCGCAGAAGGGTGCGGGGTCGAATGCGAGAGCCATGGTCTGTCTTGCGCCGTTGAAAGTGCGCGACTGTGATGGATCTCCCGTTAGAGCATTTGGCTGGATTGAGAATTATTCTTGAAAAACATTTTCATATGCGACAGCTTGAGTGTATTTGATGTCGGCTTGTCTGCGCTGAGAAGACAGGCTCATCTCTAGTTCATGCCTACCTGCCTGGGAGCGGTAGAGCCTGTTTAGCAGTGTACAACCCAAATCTTGCCTCATGCATGGTCTTGCCTATAAAAGATCATGTAATCATGTTTAAATGCCAGAGAAACTGTCGCGCACTTCACCATAGACTCTCGGTCAGTATCGTGGCTTTCCACGACATGTAATGCGCTCAAAGATGAGTTCGTATTCAGAACGATTAGATCCCTGGGTAACCTAATACTTACGTATAGCTAGGCTGAATACATGATCGCCTTTACGTACCGAGACGTATATCGATGTTATATGAAGACCTTTTTAAATGGCTGCGGTATGGTTGCCACGGGGCGTTTTGATTTGGCAGATTAAAAAAATGCCGAACCAATCAGTTGCCGTAAGCATTGGCAGTTTCTTGATTAAATCCGATGTCCTATGTAAAGAGCGAATCGCTGCCAACGAGAACCGCAGATGTGATGTCAGAAGTACCGGGAAACGATTAGTGCGCCTAGCACTTCATGTCGTATAGTTAACCTGCACTCCGTGGAGACACGATCCGTGACATGTTCATCGCGCAAAGGATTGTTTACACAGCGAAGTAACAACAGCGCAGTCCAGCTTGAAGCAGATCCTGTTTGTGTGACTTGGTGGATACAATATGGATCCAAACATGACGTCCCTGCGTGCCTGGTATACACAATACATGGCCCATGACAGCGATGATCTCGCCAAAGACTCCGACCTTATCAAAGCTCTAGAGTGCGACGATCTCAACGTGGACTCATTCGAACCATGGATCCGCGCCATCATGCCGAACACTCATGTGATTGATGGATTCTGTGGTCCGTGCCGGTACGTGCTCGACAACTGGCCGTCTCTGAGTGATCTAGGACTGCTGTACAGGCGGGAAAACGGCGTCTGGATTGGCGATCAACCAAGGTCCATCATTGGGAGGTACTACAATACGGCAGAGATCGAGGCGTCAACTCGGATGGGTTGCAAGTTCTGCGCATATATGTTACAGAGGCTCAAAGAAGATGGGTTGCTCACGATATTCCGCAAGATTGAATGGCGTCTCCACCAGTTGGGGGAGGCAAGCATATGCGCACTCTCGATAATTTCGATCATGCAAACATACGAAATTTATCTGGATCTGCCAAACATCATCTCGTCGAATCATATGCAGGATGCCACGCGACAATACAGTGTTTGAAAACAGGCAGCTTGGCAGCTGTTGGTACGAAAATCTTCTGCAGTATCTCTCCAATGAAGCATGCTGACTTATGACAGCCGATTCCAACGATCTGACATTGGACACCTTTGCGGTGGTAAACAAATGGTTGCATACCTGCTGCGATATTCACAAGTCCTGCAATACCATTGCGAAGCCACATCTACCAACTCGACTCATTTCACTCCTTGGCGAAGGACCCAAAGTCATATTGACGTCGGAAATGCCGCGAAACCTATTGCCACTACATTATGCGACACTCAGCTACTGTTGGGGAAAGGCGCCTTTCATACAGCTTAGATCTGACAATATAGAGGCCTTGACAACAAGAATCCCCATGGGAGGTCTCCCCAAGACGTTTGCAGATGTCTTTAAAATTGTATCCCACCTTTCAATCGACTACATCTGGATAGACGCTTTGTGCATCATCCAAGATGATGAGGAGGACTGGGAAAATGAGGCGGAAATGATGCAATTCGTCTACGGCGGTGCCTACATCAACATAGCCGCATCTTCCGCAACAGATGTATACCAAGGATGTTTCCTCAAGCAACCCACCTTCAACGGTGGCTTCTGCACAAATATCACAGCGGATGGCGTCCAATCGACGTTCGATTTCACAGACTATTGGATATATGACAAGGCAATCGCGAAATCGCATCTGATGTCGCGCGCCTGGGCTATACAGGAAAAGATACTATCACCTCGTACGCTCCACGTCGGGAACAGAGGAGTCTTCTGGGACTGCAAGGAAGGCTTCGGCTCGGAACATAATCCCCGACTCCTCAAGCGAGACTTTGATGTGCTCATAGGGGACGATGAGCATATCAGCTCCCTGTTATTCTGGTGCATGATTGTGGAAATTTATTCCGCTGCGAATCTAACGTATCGATACGACAGACTCTGGGCTTTGGCCGGCGTGGCTCGTGCAGTGTTTGAAATCACTGGAGATGCTTACCTCTCCGGAATTTGGCGAAGAGATGTTGAACGCTGTCTGTGTTGGCAAATTCAAGGGCCTCGGGCCACTCAAAAAAGACTGGACTGCCAGGACCCGGAGTGGATTGCGCCTAGTCGGTCAGGGCCTTCGATTGATGGATCAGTGTCTATAGAGCCTGGATTGAGGACGGAGAAAGATACGGCCACGTCTTTGAGACGGGTCCCATTGCTTCGCATGGGAAAGATTTCGGCAAGGCCAGCCGCAAAGTACTTCACTTGCGCTGTTCTGCTCTAGTCTCTGGTCAATTCTACGATCAACCCATACTACCTGCGGAGAGTTCTTGGATTACCGACCATGTTGCGATCGAATCGAATGGTAACAAATTCATTCTACCCATCTCCATTGAATGCATTCATGATTCTTCTATTCTTCGCAACGAAGTCATGTACCTCTTGCCTCTTGTTGGGAACCCTGACAGGGTCAGTCATGACAGCCTTGTCTGGTACATGATGGGCGTCGTGCTTCGGAAGACAGTCGGACCAGCAGGAGAGTACAGCAGGATCGGACATTTTGACTTTCAGGAAACGCAGGCAGGGACTCGTTTTGAAAGCCCTAACCGGAATTTCGAGGAGGTGATGAATAATCTTGGGGCAGCCACAGCAAAGGTAGGGTGCGTCGAGGTGGTCTCTAATCTGGAGCATCCGTTGGAGAAGTATGTCATTACCATAGTATAGTAATTGTATTTGTTATCCAGTGCTTGAAAAAAAAAAAGCTGCATCTCGGTAGAAGTAAAATAAGAATGACCTGACACAAGGGGGTCGGATGAGAATAGTTTGACTGAGCGTATTCAAATTGCGAATAACTGATACCTCCTGGAATCAGTCGTATCTACATAGGTAGAATTGAGCTTGAAAAAGATGTTGTAGAAGGGAAGACGTGTTCATGGCCGGTGGCAGCCTACGAAACATGCCTCAGGTAGCTACCTATAGTCCATATATTGCCCCTTCTCTGTTGCCTCCCTAAAAAGTCCCATGTAGTTTCATGTCTAAAGATCACACCGAGAATGGTACCACTGATCTGAGTCGTACTTTCTTGATCTTGCAGCTGTAGCCTTTGAGCATCAGATGAATTTCGCTCTTGAACAGCTTTCTCCTTTCAAAGATGTTGAAAGAATAACGGGGCTTGTTCGGATAAGTCATAAGCGATTGCATTAGATTTAAAGAGAAAAGTTCAAATTACTGTCTAAACTGAAGAAATTCACCACTATTAAAGAAGAAAAAAGAAAATATTATCTTCAGATCTAAGCCTCGTAAGTGTAACACAGCGGTCCTTCAGCAGTGTTCGTGAGATCCCGAATCGTAATGGGATAACCACCAGCGTAGCCAAGCTGGACAATGTCGTCCAAAGTCGCATTGGCAGACGCCGGCGAGTTCTGGAACGTCAGTGTGCCATCAATGACGTATTGGCGGCTTTCAATGTCGAGGTACTGCCACAGCCACCACATCAAGTCGATCATGCCGTGCTGTTGAAAAAGAAAAGAGTTAGCGGCTTGTCAGGTATATATTGTAGGAAATGGTCGCTCTTACGTGGAGGAAGAAGATCGGGTCGCCGGGCGAGATGTACACGTCGTCGGCTGGGTTGCCACCAATGGTGTAGTGCCCGCCACCGTGAACACCCAGATCACCCGAATTCATCTTGCCCTGCATGGTCTCCTGGAAGTCCTTGATGTCGTCGGGCACCGTGAGGAGGTTGATCATGGACGAGCTGTTGGCGTAGCCCAGGTTGGCCTCGGTGGTGACGTCGCGGACCAGGCAGCGGGGGTTCCAGTTGAAGCCGTTGTTGGCGCTGGTGGCCGTCGAGCCGTTGTTCAAGGGCAGCGACACGGGACCCAGGTTGACCGTCATGTTGGTGAAGGGGCCGGAGTAGACGCAGCCACCACCATGCCCTGCAGGCAGATAGACGGTGTGGTTATCGTCGAGTTCGAGTTCCAGGTCGCCGCGGCCAGCGATGTACTCGCCGTTGCTGCCCATGCTGTAGTCGCTTCCATCGAAGATGGGCGATGAGGCCGGGTCGGTGGCGTAGAGACCCCAGTTCCAGTAGCTAAACTGTGTCAGTATGATCCCCTTGACCATGCATCAATGTGGACGTACGGTTGAGTTCCATTGTAGCCGCACTCTTCTTTAAGTGCTTGCTCATAGGACCAGGTAAACCAACGGTGCCAAGAGAGGAAGTTACCCTACACGATCATTAGCATCAACGAGCTTTGTGGATTGTCGGTATCATCAATACTTACAGTGTAGTGGATGGTAAGAGTCTGGTTCATGTGGGCAGCGACAAAGTCATCGTATCTGCTCTTGGCTCCCGGAACCAAGTCACTTGGAGTCTGAGCCGGGAGGCTCTGAAGGCAGGTTACAGCATCTGTGTAAGCTTTGCGGTCCGCCTCGGCCATGGAACCCCTTCCATCAGTCAGAACAGTGTCTCCCCAATGTGTCAGTCTGTGTACTTACCATGGCTTTCGCACGACCATGGTCTCGCTGGTGCAGTTGGAGCTGCTGTTGGTTGCAAGGAAAGCTGCTTGGTTCGCAGATGCTTCAGCCAGCAGCTCGTAGAACTGGGTCATGTTGGCATCAGTGTCATCTCGAGGGGTCGGAACCGCGAGAACGAGTCCTGCGGCGAGGAAAGAAGACAGGAGTGAAGAATGCATATTGGCTTTTCTTGTCAGGTTATGGCTTGATGTCGAGAACAGAATCATGAAGAGACACGAAGATTGCGAGATACTTATACACAAAAGTCACTTTATGAATCCTCGTGTTCGTGAAGCCTCGTTTACAGGATCTCATCCCCATCCCAGCACGGCGTCTTTCTTCTCTCCATCTCAAAACTCCACGCCGTGATAACACAGCATCCAGGTCACGGTCTGCACGAGCACATGCACAGAGCTCCAGATTACGCGGACTTCAACCTAGGAGGGTAGACTTGACCTGCAGAATAATGGATAAGATGGAGTCCCGTCGAGACGCTACGCCGACCTTCTAATGTGATGAGATGCACAGCTAGGATTACACAGCCCGGGGATACTCAGAAGAAGAACATCCACCCGATGGTTGGTGAGGAGGAGATGATAAGCTCAAGACCACACATAAGCATCATTATAGACATCTTCGCGCGGCTCCATATTGCAAAGCGGCCCTCCGCTACTGGCCCGGCAGGCAAAGCCAAGAGATCGATCCTCAGGAACCACAGTATAGAAGCTTCAAGCGACCAGGTCAGCCCGCTGCCAAGCTGTATAGGGATAAGCTTTCTTAGACGCGCGTTAGAGGATACGCAATCCATGGGGTATGTTTCTACTTTTGCTTGGACCGGCGCAGATCACTGCCGTCTCTTCTCCACCATCGCAAACTGCCAGGAACCGGGGGCCCCCGGCCAGCCGCGTCACGAACTCCCAGCGCCCGTCTCCGAGGCTGCGTTCAAGACGAACCGTGGATGCGGTATTTTGCTGGGAACTGTCAAGTTTTGCAAGTGCCGAGACTGGCAGGGTACAAAAATGTCCGAGCAGCTTGGCAAAGGCTTGAGGTATACGGCGCCTCTGCTAAGCGTGGGTTCACTCCAGGTTTCGCTGGCGGAAAGCGCTGATCATGGCAGTCGATCACTGGAGCACATGGCATCCCGTTGCAACGTCTATACAATCCGCAGTCTTGGATCCGTTCTCAAGAATCACGCAAAAGTACGAACTGGCGTGTTCTGCTGCGTACTCGTCGTTTGCGATTGACTCGGCCGAGCAAAACATGGCAAAAAGAAAACATTGACTATGTTGCCCGTCTGTCTACAACTGCGCACATGCATGATGCATTGCCCACAAACAATCACACAGGCTTGGTATGCCCATCATCCACACCCTGCAGCCGATCATCGGTGCCGACAGGACTGTTGTTTCTTACTATCCAGAGGCTGGTACTAATCCATAAACCAACTAAACCCCGCGACCCGCGAGTTCTGGACCACGAGTTCCTGCCTTTACAGAGATCAGTTCACACCATATTGCGACGATAACACGTTTGGGCGGCTCGGCTAGTTAGCGAGAGGGTTGTCAGCATGGCAATTCCAGAAAGCGATTCGTTGGATTGGTACTTGGCACTATATCTTCAAATTGCTCTTATCGCCGAGGAGATGGTCAGACTAGTTTCAACATGTGTACAACACATCATGATCCAGCCCTACATACCATACCACATGCATCATGGGAACAGAACCATACGTAAGCTATCGCGGGTAGTTCCCCCGGTCTTCTCCCATACGACCTTTCTTACTCCGCTTATTATAAAATATCCCGGGACCCCCGTCCATAATAGACTTGAAGTAAGAGCCAAAACCTTGAGTCCCTAAAGGGCCCTCAGTTACCATTGACCAATAGGATGATTCAATTACAGTGGAAACCGCTCCGGTCCCCAGCGAAAGAAGCATACTCACTACGGAGTACACAGAAAGAGCCAGGTAGTCCACAAGAGCCTTCCACGGACCAATGGTTCATGTCATTTTCCTAATCCAGGCTCGGAGATACCAACATACATCCTGCAGAGGAAGGGCTAAAGACCGGTCCCGAAAGTCGAATTGCTGCAAGAACGTTGAAAGTTGAAACATTCTGTGGTGGCTCTGATCCTACGTGTTGCTCAACTCATATTGGAGGAGCCTCATCACGACACGCGCCAAGCAGAACCTCGCGCGTCCACAAATCTCAGCGATCTACGCGAGGCTATACGGTTACATCCAGACTCATCATCAATACTCATCAGCTCGCTTCAGACCGCTGGGTCCAAGGTCCGAGGGACGAGAGAACACCACAACCCAACGTGGCGGTGCCGTTACTTGGGGAGCGGAGCCATGGGATGAATGTGGCAGTTGCGCGGGGAACACCCCGGGAACGGGTGTCGGTGCACTCTGATTCTGCCATCGGGACGAGGAAACCGATAACAAAAAGTCTTCTTGTTCATACAATCTGTAATCTCTACCGTCTCGGTTGTGCCTGGAACATCCCTATACTAGACTGACGCGTCCTATAAACCGTCTGATCTGATAACAAGAAAAAAACGAAACTTTACAACCCAGGTACATAGTACTCTGCATCGTACCTAAGCCGCAATATCCCACATTCCGATCGGCGCCTGCATACGCGGACACTTTAAACCCACACGATCAAGTCAAACTTTTGCGGCTACAGCGCCCAAATTTTGTTTTCTAAAAAACACCACGATCATAGTCGCTAGTTGCAATCACGACCTGCCTTTTATGTCAGACGCCCCGGCAGAAGTTTTTCTAGATTCGCGTGCGTGTGGTTCTTGGGGACGCGAGGTTATCAACACGAGGTCTTGAGCATCTACTGTCCTTCCTCATGGATGACATCAATTTACAAGATATCGGTTTTTGAAGAATGCCCGTCGAGCTCTTCCTGTTTGCGACGTGTCAAAAACCAACGTCCAATCTTCATCCCATACAGAAGACAGATCTTGTGTAAGCCATCATCGCCTTATCTTTGCACCGGCTTCAGGCGGCACATCAAGGGCTTCTTGATCCACAGGGCATACGTCTCCTGGTCCAACCAATCCTCGCTCGGGTCGCAAAGCTCAAAGTCGAAGCTGAACAGGCAGTGCGCCAGTATCAGCCGCATTTCGTGCATGGCCATGCTCCGGCCGATGCAGTCGCGGGCGCCGTAGCCAAAGGGCTGCCAGGCCTCGGCCGCGTCGCCCGCGTACGCCGGGTCGCCGAGCCAGCGCTCCGGCGCGAACGACCCGGCGTCTCTGAAGTTGGCCTCGCTGTAGTACGACGAGTAGTGGTGGCACCCGACGCGCGTCTCCGCCGGCAGGTACGCGCCCATGACCTCGAGGCCGCCGGCCGGGACGACCCGCGTCGCGGCGAAGGGCACCGGCGGGTACATGCGCAAAGCTTCCTTGATACAGGCGTTCATGTACTTGAGGTTGGCGGTGGTGTCGAAGTGGACGTCCTTGATATCCGTTGCTGCGCCGCGGATCTCAGCGACCAGTTTCTGCATCTTGTCGAGGTTTACGAGCAGAAGGTAGGTCAGCCCGGATAGTAGTGTTGCTTCATGGAAAAGGTTAGTACAGTACAAGCTATATCCTTTTGATTTCCAAAAGTGGCACTCACCAGTCGTCTCGGAGCCAGCGATCATGAAGAGCTCCGCATTCGAGTGCATCTCTCTGAGGGTGAGACCCTTCTCCGAGCCGTCGGCTTTCATGACCAGGTTCCAGATGTCCGGCTTGTCTGAGCCCTCCTGCAGGCGTTGGTTGACGCGGTCCTCGGCGTGCTTGCAGTGCTCGATCCTCATCTGCATGATCGACTTTGGCTCGAACCGAGCAAAGAACTCCCTCGTGATCGAGTAGTACGCAATCAGGGACGAAATGGGCATCATCTTGATGGAGCCGAAGATGGCGCTCACCCACGGGCTAAACTCGTTCTTGGCGAGCAGGCCCAGGGGATACCCAAAGCACAGCTCGGCCATGATGTCGAATGTGGTGAAGTTGTAAAGCCGCATCATCTCTACCGGTGAGCCGTCATGAATGAGTTCGTGGAGTTTCGATATCAGAAGATCGACGCTGGATTCTCTTAGGTTCAGCCACCATTCCATCGCAAAACTCGACTACTCGGACGTGACCTACTATTTCTGAAAGAGCGGCTCTTGGCTCTTTAAAGCTCTTTCCGAAAACGCTGGTTGAAACAGTTTGCGCACTCGAGTGTGGTTTTCAAGATCCGTGGTCAGTATGCTCGGAACTCCTATACAGCTGCTCGTCAGCACTTCTCTCTCTCAGTCTCCCGACACCTCATCGGGCCCCCTCACCGTTTACTGGCTGCACAAAGGCCTCTTGCGCCTTTTCCATGTCGATTTTCGTGCCCGGAATAAAACCATGGACGTCCTTCCAACCCTGAGCAGAGGCACAGCTGATATCGGTCGGCCCGTACCGCACCAGCGGGCCGTATTTCTGGTGAAGACTGTGTGTCCATTTTACGTCACTTCCTCGCATGTACTGGATCCAGAAGGGGATGCGCGAGATCGCACACAGCTTTGGGCCGGGCACCTTGGCCAGTGGGTGGAATGTGAGAAAGTAGATGGCATTGCCGACGACATACAAGCCTGCAAGGCCGAGCAGAGCAATGACTAGATTGACTGATTGGAAACCATTGGGGAATAGCAGACTGCCGCCATTATCGTGAGCCATGGTGTCGCGTAACAGCAGCAGCAACGGCTATGCAGAACGCAGGTATAGGATGTTGCTGAGGTTCAATTCAAAGGCAAATTCCCGTCTGCTATCTCCTTGAGAAAAGTCATCACCGTGAGAGAAGAATGAACATTGCAAGCTTTATAAACGGCTTTTCCTGACCGACCAGTCACGCAGCTCGCAAAATAATACTTCACTGCTGAAGAACAGGTATGAAGTATCCATCTGTATGAGCGGGGTTGGTCAGGGCAGGCCAGGGGTGGTATAGTCACCGACCAGTGAGAGTTGTCGCAAAGTGTGCCAAGTATGCGCTCAGCCGCTGTTCTTTTGGTGGGTTGACCGCCACTAGAGATGCAATGGACTTTTTGGGACTCCACAGATAGATGATTTGTACGTACAAGAGCCGTTGCGCTGATGGAGGTTGTTAATTTTGACCGATCTGACGGATCTTCACCATCAATGTATTACATGAATTGGGGGCACCTTCGCATTCTGCAGCAATATCTGCAAGGCCGATCCGAATATTGCATTCAGTCGGGCAATTGAAATGCCGACTAGAGTCCTTACGACTTATCCAGAATCCCGTCTCAGTCTGAAGATTCGAAGCCCGCCGCCGAGACGGCTTTGCCCGGAACTAGACAAGCGGCCCGGCGCTGGAATTCGTTTCCGGACGCCTCCCCGGTGACTTTCCCTTGCCCTCGCCGATCCTGTCGTGGCAGCACAAGACCTACTGCCGAGTAATTGGAATGCGCTACCGTTTTCTGACTTGATAGCTACCCAACAATGTTCATTCAACCATCGTATGCCTACTTGGCTGAGACTGGCCGATTTGTCCTCGTGTCATGCTTGGACCCTGACTTCCGGGACCATCTAGCAGGAATAGCCGTGGGCCGTTGGACTTTGGTGGCGTGCCCTCTCCACTTCCGAGTTCTAGACGGTAGAAGCCATACATACTCACTCCGTATTTACGGTTCGACGTGAATCCCTGGTTCAACGTGGCAAAGCCTGGAATAGTGCACGGCGACACATGTTTTCCGCCTGGTCGTGAGTAGTATCATATCATACTTGAACGTGCGCAGGGTTGAATGGAGCATTAGTCTACCCGTCGTGCGTTCTGATTACTTAATGAAACTTACAAGTCGCAACATGTAAACAAGTGGTCGTGATTGCAGTTTGTTAGCGTGGCATATGGCATTTCAGGCCAGGAAACATGCAGACAAATGGCTAGACAAATTCCCCTATTGCGCAAGGCACATATAGACATGTATGGTTCTTCCCTCTGTCCGCATCATTTCCAATAGGCAACCACTGACCTAGAGTTTCGAAGTCTTCTAGATTGAGTTGATAGGAACCTGCGTACGGAAAAGCCTCCGGGAGTTCACTCGTTCCGCGCCTAAGAACGGAGTAGCGTGGACACTGGAGGCTGAGGGGTGAATCGACCCTAATGTCAGCACCGCCCAAGTACGTAGATTTCCATGTGTGTTTCATCGCCTTGAAAGCGGAAAGTTTTTGGCAATATAAATATCAAGTGTTGCTCCAGTATACTAGTAATCGTTCAAAGCAGCAGAAAAGCGCCCACAAACCTGCTATGCAACGGCCTGGCCGTCATGTTTCATGTTTCATGCTTGTACGAGTTACCATAGATCATATCTGTAGTCGCGCTGCTGACGTCAACCTACAAGGCTCCGGAGAGATACAATCCGGAGGATGTTTGCGCCCAACGCTGTAAATAGAATGCTGACTGGAAACAGTCCGTCCCGGGAGGTCTCCGGTAGTAGAGGAATGCCACGGGATTACAGATTCCGGTGATGGACTCATCTTTGCCCATATTCTAGACGTCCGAATAGGCTTGCATAGTCGCGACGGGAGAAAAGGCTATCGTGCGCTCGGCGAAATGCGCCAGATCACGAGCAGTCAGCGGCGCGCAGAGGCCACCCTCAGCCCGGACAGGCTTTACACTAGACAAGAGACGCGGCGGTTTCTTGCTGTGCGTATCATGGAGTGCGTCTGTGCCTTGAACCCACTTGGCACTCACATGCGCGATATTGATCAAGGGGTCCTGGGGTAAAGAAGGCTACTTTCTGTGTAGCACTGGCTTTGAAATCTTGAGATGATCAAGCCTGCCGAGACAGTAGGCCTGGAAGAGGCGTCTTCGCAAAGACGTGGACAGGGTAATGGATGTGGGAGAGATGGCCGACGGAATTACCACCACTATTCATAGTAAAAACGAATAGAATAACAGAATGATTAAGCAGAGTGCTGACCACCCTACTCGATGCATGTCATTTGATTTGCTGGTGTCTCAGAGGAATGTGGGTTGTTTGTGCCGGCCGGACAGTGGAATGTCAGCCATCCGATATAGCCCCTCCCTTGGACGCGAACCCAAATGCCTGGATCGGTGGCTTGCTTCCCCACGAGGGATCCTCTTGTAAATATCTATCTCTGGCAGTGCCTGGGAAAGAATCCGTTCTGTCGGGTAGCACAGATCAGGGCAGTCGAACTGATTCTGACCACACGCGCCTGTGTGTAGACAAGTCCACGAAAATATCGGCTTGAAGCAACTGGCCATGGTTGTCTGGATGGGGAATGTGATCTTGGCATCGTCAGGCTGTCAGCAGCAATGTTTGGATACCCGTTCGGCTGGCGTAGGACCGGATGAAACTCAACGGTGTTGGCCATCGCCAGGCTGCATGAATCAAGCCGGCGCGACTGATGAGCCTCGAGTTGATATGGTTGCACTGCCAAACAGAACCGGTCAGGGTCTCTCTAGTCTTGACTCTTGGGCTGTAGTTTGCTGCTAGCCCCGGACCCAAGAACTTTTAGCACCGATGCATCGCCATCCTTCCAAGGCGTCTGTCTGGTTACGTTGATGTACCTCTATGGTCGTCAATCGGGCTCGCTGCTACATGCGCCCGGGAGACTTATTGACTTCCCCTCTTGGAAAGCTTCGAGAGCTCCCCCAATCTAATCCCAAGCAGAGCTCAGCTCAGCTCGCTGGCTGGTTCTCGGTTGGCGGCCGCAATCAAAAAAGGAAGACAAGACTACAAGTTTGCCCAGACGAGCCATCCATGTCAGCGCCGCCCATCGCTGTACAGTACCCGCGATAGATAGATAGTAGGGCTTACATTTCGCGAAAATCCTATTTCCCTTTACCCAACCTTCTTGTTCTCTCCACTCAACTTTTGCCTCAAAGGACGATTCCCACGTCTTTTGTGTAGAAATATCCATCTTGGAACCTTCGCGCGCGCAAGAGGTAAACGAATTGTCGGCGTAAACATGGTTCTCCGCAAGAAGGAGGTCTACACGGTCATTACGCCGATACCCAGCTTCATTCCCCGCCAACTGGCCATAGACATCCTCCACAGCCATGGTGAGGTCATCACATTGAACCCGCTCGTGCTCAGTCACAAGCCCATCTCGGCGCCGCGCAACGCCCCCAGCGACGAGTTCTACTCGACCTGGTACGAGATCACCGAGCGCCTGCAGTTCATCCCCGGCATCGGCAAGCTGGGCTCGGGCGTCATCAACTTTAATGGCTGCTTCCACGACCTGCCGTGGGGCCTGCAAACCCACATTTACGCCCCGGCCGGCGTCGACCTCCGGAACAAGTATCGCATCGGCGGGAACCAGCCCGGCGTCGAGCCCCCCGAGCTGCAGGAGATTGGTCTTTCTGCACTCGGCGCCCCGAAAGACGGGCTCTATCTCCGCGAGGACATTGAGATCAGGTGCAACTTCACCATGGTAGGCTTTGTCAAGGCGCAGTCAAAGGCCGCCAGCAAGGAGATGGTAAATCGCATCGTCAAGAAGGCCGAGCTGCTCGAATCTGGTGTCTTGACCGCCATGATCGAGAACGGCAAGATCAAGACGTCGAATCCAAATGACCGATCCCAATCTGCCCAGTACACCGGGGGCTTGGCCGCTCAGTCGCCGCCAGACTCCCCGGCAAGCATGTATCATACACAGACGGGTCGGTCTTCGATGCCGCCGCCACCGCCCATGTCGCCGAGCATCCCTTACCAGGTTCCGCGGCCGGTATCGTACCAGGTGCCGCCAACTCTGCAACAGCATCAGCAGTACAACAGACCCGGCTCATCCATGTCCGCCCAATCCAGTTACCAATATAGCAAACCAGGGGACCACAACGCCCAGATCGCCGAGCTTCCCGTGCAAGCGCCGCAGCAAGACGATATCGTCATGGAGCTGCCCGGAGACATGTATCATCCTCAATCGTCGCCGCGGCTGCAGCCCCCACAGCCGTCGCCTGGGATGTCGGACACCTCGGGCAAGACGTCCCCAAACCCGAACAACTGGAGGTGGTCGCAGAGTCAACACTCCCCGGGTATGCAGAGCTCGAGGCCGACCTCGTACAGTTCCGAGGCAGGAAGCGCACCACACGCCTCGCCGGGGCTCGAACACAAGGGATTCGCCTCCGAGCTGGCCGCCCATGCTGAGACCCGCGAAGAGCACCGCCCTGGATCAAGGTCGCAGTATAGTATTCCGCCATATAATCCGCAAGACTATGCGCCGCGGACCAATCGTTGATTACGAGTGGAAGGAGAGGACAAATTAAACGAAAAGGAAAAATGTTTTTTGATACCACCAGGATCATGGAGTTGTAGAGATGGCTCTAGGCTAGCTATGATGATGGACATGTACGATTCTCTGATTTTGACGGAAACACTTCGTTTCGGGCTTATGGATATCCCACAGGCAATTTAGTTGGCGTCCAATGGACAAATGAAAATACCAAAGTCTTTTATGCACACAGCAATTCAATAGCGCATCAATCCAATGTGGTGCAAGACAACGTCAAGAGATGCAAATATCGTCAAGATATGCAGATATCGTGTAATTGAGCGCTACACTTGTCTGTACTGAACGAGATTGGGTGACCGCCATGGCGAGCACACGCACAAACTGATAGACCATGACAGATTCGGAAGCTCAATAGCTCGTTTTACGCCGCTTGACTCACCCCCGGAAATTCGCACGCATCAGCGGAGCTCCAACATTCCGCCCTCCGCCATATAGCTTCGCTCGGCTACTAGAGCATCCATTATATACTCCGCCTGATCGCCGTCTTACACACAGCATATGACAATGTTGTTATGGTCTGACTTCGCTAATCCTCGAACAACATCTGCCGACTCACTATTCCACCTTGTCACATCAACTCTCTCATCGGAAAAGACACGGGAACATAATTGAAAAAAAGAAACAGAAAGAATCCAAAGATGTCCGACTCCAAACCATCATACACCATATCCCGGGCCTCCCTCGCCGACGTGGCGCGGATCGGCCACATCTCGACCATCGCCTTTGACCGGGACACGCACTCGCAGATGAAGATCACGGGCCAGCGCCCCGGCGCCTTCGCCGCGGGCATGGCGGCGGGCGCGCGGTCGTGGATCGAGTCGCCGCGCGCCGTGCTCGTCATGGCCGTCGACGACCGGGACGGCACCATCGCGGGGTCCTGCGCGTGGGGCTTCCGGGGCGTGGACATGGACCCGTCGCCGGGGCCGGGGGCGCCAGCAGCAGCCGATGACGAGGCGGCGGTCCAGGAGGACCAGGTCGTGGAGGGCGAGGAGCCCGCCGGCGCCGAGAGGGTCAGGGAGCTCGAGGCCATGACCAGCAAGCACATGTTCGACTTCATGGACAGAATCATGCCCGAAGGGTCCCGGTGCGTCTTCATCGGCGGGATCACGGTGGACCCAGCGCACGAGGGGCGCGGCGTCGGGTCGCTGCTGCTGCGCTGGGGCACGGCGCACGCCGACCGCCTGGGCGCCTTCTCGTGGGTGCACTCGTCCGAGGCCGGCTGGCCGCTGTTCCGCCGGCACGGGTACGAGGAGGTCGACCGCCTGACGTTTGACCTCGACGAGTACGCCCCGGGGCCGCCGTGCGGTGCGTTTGCCGGGCGGGAGAAGTGGGGGGAGTATACGTTCCGGTACGGGTTGAGGCAGCCTGTCACGGTGTCTGAGTAATATCGTGAAACATTGCGCGTTGTCCGCGGCCGTGCAGGAGTTTGGGGATCACACGCAGATCCCATCTATTTGTCCACCCAAATATCTAAAAGTAGGGACATCATACCAGAATATACGAATTGACTCGCAACTGATTCGACTAAGATGAGACTGGCGGTTAATATGAACAAACTATATTAATATAGCATGCGAACCGCGAATCAATGTTTGCTGAATGATGCCTGCCCATATAATGAAATTAATAAATTCGTTAGATCACGGTTGTCGATTCTGTGGAATGGAACGCTTTTAATCGTTTCTCACCACACTTATAGAAGCGGTACATAAACTCCGGAAAACACAGGTAAAAGATATCAGAGAGAGCCAGCAACCCAATAAAGTGAGATTTGGGGGACTTGATATTAAAGAATCATTACCTCGTAGGAGATTTTCCGTCTGATTTTCCGTCTGATTTTCCGTCTGCAAAGAGCCCTGTCAGGGTATGCTCAGGCGAAGCGCGACGTTTGGCGCGGCATATAAGATCATCTTATCTAAAGTTTCGGGGCTGGCTAGGGTTATGGTATCTACCTCGCTGATTTTGCTGTATATATATGGGGCGGCTGTTTTGTCTAGTACCATGGCCACCAAGTGTATATTTCCATGAAACTCATGTTGGCTAGGACATAGTGATTGGTTTGCTCATTCTAGGGTTTCAAAGGGAAAGCCATTTTGCCGTGAGAGATACCCATAATGAATCAAGCTATGATCTTGTCCAACGCGACTTGTCCTCCACAGGCTGTTCAAGACCACAACAGCAACCTAGGCCACAGGTACACAGCCAAGACAAACATGGCTTCTCGTAATTGAGGACACCATGCATAAATTGAGAAAGCAATGGCGAAGAGCTTCCTTACTATGGCAATTTGCAGAAAATTCCAACCTCTCGGTTTCCGGGCCAATCTTGCTATTGTAATGCATAAAAGGAAATCCAATGTCATTGGAAGCTTTTTGGAAATGATACAATTAAGCTTTCGCCTCACAGACCCATGATATACAGTCTGCGAAAAGGGACGAATACGTTTGTCGCCTCCATCGGAACCAGCAATTAACAAAGGGAAGAAGGGGACATGGAACAACCAAATGCTAACTTCTCCTGGTAATACTGATACAATCTCCCTAGATCTTCTCGCCCAAAGCTCCTGCGGGGTGTCATAAAGTCGTGATTCGTGAGTCGTGTCAATGTGCGACCGGTTCCTTCTCAGCACATCTCTATCGTGAAATCGCTGCGCAAGGGAGCAATGACAGCATAGCTAGTCCCCACTAATATAGTTCCGTAATATCGTGATCGTGGTCGCGTAATGTCGTTGAACGTAAATCATATCCTTCCATGTTCCATGATGTTCGTCGGCAACGTCCTCGATGTGCCAGCGTCGTCGCTCTCTGTCCATTCAGCCAACTTGACAATCAGGTAATTAGAGTATGAGTACCCTCATGAATCTCTCAATGACTGTGTAATGGGTCAGATGCGGAGTCTGTTGGTCAAAACGGAAAGAAGGAGAACCCTTACCTTCTGGGTAGACAAAGCATAGCACCAACATCTTCCCATTGGGCTGTGTGGTTGGGGCTGAAAATCCATCACAGAAAACGTATGGGTGGAGTCCTCTAAGCCAAATGACATTATCCGACTTCCGCTTGAGCCAAGAGGAGAGCGGACTATCAATATTGAATGGCACTGCAACAACATTAATGTTTGCTTGTTATCGAGAGTGTTCCTGAGATGCTCACAAAAGGTCGTCCAAACGGGACAGCCACGGAGATGACCCTCGTGTACAGAAATTTGAAGGCGACGTCGTTTGGTATAACTATCTTCCAAAATTGCTAGCCTGTACCTTGACTCGACGTCTTCGATAAGACTGGATGATGTTAGCATGGCTGCCCATCGACAAGGAGCAGGGTACACCAACGTCGAGAAAAGCTTATCTTCCTCCTTGAGCATTAATTCTCTGGGGTGGAAGTCCACCATCAGAATGCTTTTCAACTTCAAACAGAGGAACATGGTGTAGAAGAGAACCAGCTCTGAGAGGACTGTCAGTATCTGCTGAGAACAGCTGAACAGAACCAGGATAATACCTTCGAATAGATCAAACTTCAATATTGCCCACTTCTTTGCTCTCTGCTCGCTGTTGCTCCATCGGGTAAAGCACAGGGTGGCGTGATCGTGTCGTGCGATACACAGCTCGTGTGCTCCATACAAACCAATCCAATGCGCACTGCGGATGACGGTTCTGATCATCACATAGGGAGCTTCATTGTCCTGGAGAATAAACACCACAGTGATATGACGATTATTGAAGTGACTGCACCGAGACCCTGATCAACATCGGCGTGCAAATCGGTTGCATGTTTCGCGTCGTAATAAGCGGTTCGGACCTACCGTGTCTCGAGAATCTTTGCATTGGACGAGATGACCGGCTGCCCAAGGCGTTCCCACGGACCAAGGGCTTCAGATTGCGAGCTGTGGTCGGTCAGCGATTTGCAACGCACAGTTGGTTTTCAAAAATTGATGTTTACCCTGTGGACCTCTCCAATATGGTTTTAGTAGGAAGGCGTGGCTTGAAAATGAATTCAGCCCAGTGTGGTCGCTTGAATAGTCCTGGTTTCAGCATGCGCATTGTCCAAAGGCAGAAGTTGAAGAGTCTTGTACCATTTCAACATCCGGAGGATCTCGCCATGGCAAGGCGAGTTGTTCTATCCGATGAGGAAGAGCTAGTGTGGTCTCCAATCAGCGACTGCCAATATCTATTTGTACCCTCACCACTGGAAAGAAAGACGAAGAAAGATGACCCACGTATGTTCATCGCCTTCCTCATATCAAGTATTCGATATCGTAGATGCATTAGTGCATTAGGAGCAAAGAGTGGTGACCTGCATACATGTTAAAAGATGATGGGCAAAGCAGGACTGGACATCACGACATACCTGCCGAGCAAGAAACGGAGTTGATTCAGGTAATCGTTGTACATGGAAAAGCGGACCGGCAGAGGTGTGCCCCGGACTTCTTCTTTCATCTCCTGATACATTCTCCGCCAACGATTGGCTCTACTTTCCGCCTGGTTTGAATAATATTCCTCGATGTCTCGCAAAGTTCTCATCAGACATGGAAGAAGAACATTTAGAGAATCGGCGGCTTCTGGCACGCGGGCCATGTGTACCTGAGATTGATCCGCGATGTCCCGAAGATTGTACGACGTTGAGAATATCTGGTCGATTAGGCCACCCAAGTGCGGGTGCATCTCTTGCGGGATGCCTTGTCGAAGGTTCTGGAGCGCCAGGGCGACCCTTTCGGCGCGCTCCGCTTCATGGCAACATCCCTCGAGTAGACTGACGCCCTCGACATTACGAACCAGCGCCATGACGGCAAAGGCGTACCGGCGGAGGTATCATACGATCGATGTGGTATTAGTCCGCGCTTCCATCATCGCAGGATCTCTGCTGTCAGCTGTTTAGGACGGGTCCCCAGTGCAGCTTCTCGAAGACATCGTGGGCGGTCGCCGCCAGAGCGGGGATGGGAAAGATGCTGAGATTCGAAGTTCGATCGAGAAGGGACGGAACGGAAAAGAAACCCCAAGTCTGAGGGCACCTACATCGGCGAGAAAAAGCAGAGCCTCCAATAAGGGAACCTCCGCTACGGCCGGCCACTTGGCCGTGTGGGGCAAGTGGTGGTGGTGGTGTAAACCCGAGCCCAATAGATGTTGCTGGATCGTACGCATTCCAGCTTGACAAGCACTGAGATGTCGAGTATAAAAAGCTAGATTATACGAGATGCAGATGCCATTGGATTTAATCGTCTAGAGAATCTCAGGATGAACAGCCCGAACAATGAACCCAAACATCCCAGAGACAAGAGCGCAAGTCGTGGCCCGTGTAGAATGCTGGTCAGGTCTGCAGCAGCTTGGCGATGTTTTGCATCCTCTGCAGTGAAGAACGACTGCGCGTAATAAATTGACAAGGCTGCTTCTGCCGCTTCTGCCAATCAGGGGTCAGCCATCATGAGCAGATGCTTTGTGTATGGTATTGGGAGTGAGACATCAGGTGGAAAAGAGTAGGAGACAAGCTGGAAAGCATATTGCAGAACGGGCAGTCAGCGATTGCCACGAATCCCAACATCCGGTCCCATGGAGAAAATATGCAACAACAAATTGGACCGTAATCCGTATCAGGCGTAGCGGTCGGCCTCGGATATGAACACATGCATGAGCTCTCATGTATGCGGGACATCAATCGAGCCAGTACCGAAAGACCAGCCCGACATCACGCAAGCTCAAAGGGTTGTTCGGCCCAGACAGAACGGATGTTGTGTCATATGCAGTGCTCCTCAGAGCCTGCCTTAGACCGCGGGCGCTGGCGTCGCTACTGGCGATTTCTGAAGACTTGAGAGGTCTGGTTGTTGTGCCCTGATGACATAGCGATCAGACATCTCGGCCAAAAAGTACTCATGTAATCAATCTGCAAATGGGGCTCATTAGCACAAAATCATACCGAGTGAGGACTGGGGGAAAATACTGGCTGGGAACTGGAAAGTCGGACCCGCTGTCAGCCAGCTTTTACTTCCCCTGCGGGCATCGCGGCACAGAGGGCCGGCGGCATATGGACGGAGAGTAGCTGGTCGAAGGCCATGATGGCGGGGAACCTGGGGTGCTTATCATTATCGGAGCCAAGTTCATGACTGCGTTGAAGCTGATATCGGTCCTGGGTTGCAGTGGGCAATAACCAGTTGCATCAGTGACCGAGCTCCATACGCAACATTCGCAACATTCGCAACGAGGAATGTGGACAAAGAAAGAATGGGACGGAACGCTTCCTTATACACAGAGCACTTTGGATGTATGGCATACTCGTCCTAGGCAGACGCCGAAAGTTACATACCTAGCTGCTATAATCATCAGCTCTCCCAGAGCCGCGTTCCTACATCTACAGACCGAAGCTCGGGACAGCCAATCAGAAGCAAGATCCGGGCCTTTGTACCTTAGTGGCTTGATCCTCCTGTGGCTGCTGTTTCAATTGCCCAGTAGGGAGCAACTGCCTTCGCACGCAGCAGATATAAGTGATGAGTAGTGGTAGATCTTAAGCTTGGTCGAGTCACGAATGAGGTACAGTATTAGCATGAAGCCAATGTCACAGCTACCAGGTAGAACGCGATGGGTTTTTGGAAGTATGTTCTGATTTAGACACAAGTCTTTTGTGTGTCGCAACTCATCATCATTGTGGGAGTCGACTCATAGTGTACATGCGCCACCAGTGACTGTCGGGTATCGTGAGAGAAGTGCGACATATCGACTGTAGCGATACGAGATGACCGTCCCCGTAGTCATCATTTCTGACCTCTCATCAAGCAAGGTCCTCAAAAGCAGCGCGGCCAACACCATTCCGAAATCCGATATTACACGCAAAATAGAAAACCAGAAGCATTCCTCCGTCTGCTGGTCCGTCTCAGACAACCGTCGGTCATCTGGCGAGACTCTGGTAGACCGCAGGCAGTGGAACAGAATAAACGAAGGAGCAGTTACTCCTCGTCATCGTCACCAGCCTAGTTGTCCAGGGCCTGGTCAGCATAAAAGCAGATTGGTTCAGTAAAAGAAATAGTAGTAAGTTTTAATTGGGAGATGGGGTACTCACGTTGTAGGCTTGCTTCTCATCCTCGTAGCGCTTCTTATCAGCGGCAGCCTTGGCCTCGTAGGGGGCACGCTGCTTGTCGTTGAGGGCCTTCCAGCGCTCACCCAGGATCTTTCCGACCTGGCCGAAGGAGATGCCGGGGTTCTCGTCACGGACGTTCTCACGCTGCTCGTTGGCGAAGAACATGTAGGCAGAGAGACCACGCTTGGGGGCGTTGGGGTCTGAGGGTGGTGTTAGTCCCCTGTATGGAAGACGGGTTCAGATGGATGCAAAGACGTACCCTTCTTGCCGCGCTTGACCTTCTCGGCCTTGCCGGTCTTACCGCGCTTGGTGGCTTCCTTAGGCATCTAGAGAATGTTAGTCGCTTTTTCTCCTCTCATGTGTTTGAGGCATCGTGTTGGTGTTGTGAATGGGCGTGGGTTCAAGTAATCGCAAGTGTGGTTAAAGTGGTTTTGCCGATTGTGACGCGTCGCGCTAGGTTGGTGGGGTTCATAGCTGCGACGTTGATGCAAGACGCGACGAGCTTCATGATGCTTCGTGGTTGAATTGGAAGACTTGGGAGGGAGCGCAATTGCGCCCTGCCCAGTCAATCAAATCTGACCAAAAAAGCTCAAAATGACCCTCGACGATGCAGCGCAGGACCATTTGATGCAAATTCTTTGGAATCTGCAGTCTTGTGGTGTTGTGTTGCGCGTATGTGCAAAGTCGCTTCCATGGACATGAAAGGCGCGCGAGTGCAGCTTGGGATGCGAAGTTGCGAGCGTTATCGAATTTTGGCGGGTGATCCGATTGCGAAGCTTGGACAGCTCTGGACGCGGGCAGAGGTCTCGCAAGCGGGCGGCGCAAAGGCGATGGATGAATCGCGACAGCAAGATCCAATGGGACGGACCACGCGATAACCACAGATGCGATGCGATTGAATGGGCCGGGAGAGCGATTGGGAGCAGAGGGACTTGTGATTTGCAGTGGGCGGGCATAGAAAAGCAAGTACTCACGGTTGCGTGTATGTGCGTTGTGGTTTGGTATGGTATTGGAGAAGTGTAGGCGACGATTTGTATGTGAGGGCAGTTTGTATGGGAGATTTGTATGGGAGCTTTTTGGTGAGAGAGAAGAGAGGGAAATTTGTATGGGGGAGAGTGCGGGCGGCCTTTTACTATGGGAGCTATCGGGGCAGCTGATTGTGTGGGTGTCTGGTCGACAATCGCTCGAGCTGTCTAAGCTGGGCTGGGCTGGGCTTGCTTGGGGGGTGGGAGTGGGAGTGTGTGGTCTGGCTGCTCGGGGGGTGGGTGTGCGGGTGGGAAAGGAAGATTGACTGACGGAAGAATGGGCGTCTTTCTTTCTTGCTTGGTCTGTCTGTCTGGGTGTCTGGGTGATGAGGGGAGAGGGGCTCCGTTGCCTGGCGTCCCTGGGCTCTGGCTCTGCTCATTGGTCTCGTCTCTCGCCTCTCGTCTCGTTCGTTCCCTTTTTGGGGCCCCTTCTTGCCCGTCAATCAATCACGCTGCTGGACCTTTCTCTGGGTGTGTGCCTACCACTTTTCCCACCCTTCTGCCTTGCACTTTCTTTGCCTTGGTGCTTTCTTTCCTTCCTTCCTTGCTTGCTGCTCTCAGACGGTTCTTTCTTTGGACCGGCTTGTCGCGTATCTTCTTGTCCTTGGGGGAACCCCCCCCCCCTGACGCCTACCTACCGAATATGCTGCTTATTAGTATTTGTCTTACAACACCTCAACTAGTCTAGGTAGGTAGCTGGTAGCTGGGTAGCTACCTACGCTAGAACTCTCAAGAGTGATCTCGTCATGTCGATGCAAGGTATGGCAGTAAGTAGTAAATCGATAGACACCGAACTCTGCGAACAGATCACCACTGCTCAAATTACACATGCTCTTCAAATCTTTACTTTTCCATTTGAACATGCTGAGTTGCAGACAAGGCAGGCAAGACAATTCAACGAGGAAGAGCAGGAGGGCACCATCCGGTCGGTACCAGACCTGCCTACCCCGACCCAAACGCACGTACACCGGAATCAAGCTTAACACACTTTCGTAATGTATGCGCAGCTGCACTGACTGACTGCACTCCTTCTGCGACAAGCTCCAAATTTCGACAACCTCAAATTTATGCGAGCCAGGCACAGGCCGCTACTACTACTACATAGTACTACTGTGTGATGAGCAGCGCCAATATGTGGGAGGCAAGTAATGCGCAAAGTGGAAGGATGGGCAAGATGGGATGAGAGAGAGGCATCAAGGTACCACGCCCCGTCGCACTGCGAGCTCCTATGGGGTACATGGAAAGCCTGCAGGCAGACCAGCCAAAAGAGCAGCAAGAAGGAGAGAGACAGACAGACAGGTCGACAGGCTGTTGACTCCTACGTCCGTCTTGTGCATGCCATGCCGCGAAAAGCTAGGTAAAGGTATCGTCTCCTCCATTTATCGTCAGGCAACGGGACCACACCTTTCCCCTACGCTGCAAGCGCGCAACAAGCAGGTGGCCCATCGCCTTGTCTCTCCTTCACCTGGCCATGTACAGTACCCCTCTTCGCGCTGTCGCGCGCGTCAGAGGCCCTGAGCGTGCTCACTGTGTACCTCGCAGCTCGGTGCTGACACCTCGCCGGCATCTGCCCCAAGCCTTCCGCCCTCGCACTTTTCATTGCGCTCACATCACTCCCAGTCGTCGACGCCCGTCCATTCCCGCCCGCAAGCTCGTCCCTACACGGCCCTCAGTCAATCAACTGTTCGCATCTGCCCTCGGGCTCCCTCTGCCTCTTTACCTGCACCCTCCCAGCACCAGGTTTCCTCCCACGCCTACCGATGGCCCAGCCTCTTGTCGCGGATGTACCTCCTGGTCCCCGGTTAGCGTGTGCGGTACTTCCATGGCTCTGCCTCTCAAGGTTTGTGCATGTGGACGCTTTGCTCAATGCCTGTGGTGGGTGGTCCGGTTTTGCTGGTGATTCTTGCCCGCGCCATTTTTGCTGGGAGTTCTGCTGTCCCCTCCCAACACCTGCGCTGCCTTTTCCTCTGCTTCTCTCTCTGCCGCGCCCGCCGCCGTCACAGGCTGGTCACACGGTCACATTTTCCATTACCTCCCGCCTTCCTTCTCCCTGTGAATGCCACCACCATAAAGTGGCCAATTCTGCAAGTGCAAATAGTACACGATCAAATGGCAAAACAACAGAAGTCCTCACTCAATACACTTGAAATGTCATTTTCAAACTTCTGCATCGCGATATATAACTGCTATTTCTACAGAGAGAGTACTTTGCAGACTGAGTTCTGCCTCGTGAACAATGAGCTTCCGACTGATTGTATAATAGAAACCATAGCATTCTGGTCACGAGTATATCCCATCCTTGCTCAGTTACTATAAATTGCATATACTCGTCCTCTGGTACATTTGGTTCCTAGAGCTGACGCGGCCAGTCGGTGTCTCATCTGGATGAGACTCAAAAGGGATTTTGCATGCATGCGCCCAAGCGGTAACTGCATTCATCTCGCTTGTTCAAGCTTTCCGGTTGACTGGACTGCTGACACTGGGAGCACAGGCTGTCATAAATCATATTCGTTCGAGGTATGCACTTCGTCCGCCATGGTCAACGCTAACAAGAGTTCTCACCTGGAGTGATGGATTTCGAGCGTCGAAAACATGTATGTCATCCAATGAATGACACCTTTCGGCCGCCCGCTACCACATTCTCTGTCAGGTTTCAACACACAACTCTTCGCACTCGATATCCGGACAACTATTATTAGCGGCTCAGATGGGCAATTATCATGAACCTGCGAGTTACAGGATCCGGTAATGCAACAATGATACCCTAGCTGCTCCGCATCTCATATCGAGTCGAACTGGACGCGGGACGCTGGTAACAGAGGAGACCTCGTAAATCGGCTCTGCACACGATATAGGCCCCATTGCAGCACCAAAGCAGGGTCTTCTCTCTATATATACCGAGTATATGGTCAATGAATGTCTCTCGTGATGCTCCAAAGATGATGGATGATGATACAGCCTCATGGCAACAGCAGTCTCATTATGTATCTCTGTAGGTCGACACCATGGTTGCTACGTGACTCTAGCAAGTTCTGCTGAAAGAATACGACGCTGAGCAATGTTGCCGTGCAACTTGGATGCCGCCACTTGCCGCTGTGGTAACGCAAGGCATCGCGTTGTCTCGCTCAACATGGACAATCCGCCCAGGAATCTACTAACGCAGATGTAGGTAGCAAGGTAAGACTTGGGGTCGAGGGAACAAGTTGGGTCCTGCCTCCAAAGTACACCAGCAGCTCTCGCGGTACTGGTGGTAGCCAGAGTGCTTACGCGCATCAGAGTCACAATATGAGTTGGCACTGTGCTGAATAGCGCGTCTTTACTCCTTTGAGAGAGCTTCTTCTCCACACTGGCCTCGAAATGCTTTCCCACACTCCGTGAAGCTTGAGCACACGGCAATTACAAGCTTGGGACCAGTCAAGAGCCACGCCCTGGCTGTTCCCTCACACCCCCTTCAATCAATATCGGTGTTTGCACATAGCGTGCCAGCCCAGGAAGAGAAAAAAAAAAGTACGAACAGGATGGCTGATTGTCTCGCGTTGTTGACATCACGTGGATTCAACTACGCGATAAAGACTCGCTTCTCCCGTGCGACCCAAATCCCTATCACACTTCAACCAATGTGCCCTACTATCACAGCATCTCATCACTTCACTCACAACACTTTCCGAGCCACAATGATCATGCCCGCATCAGGACTCTCAGGACCTTGGTGACCCTTTTTCGCTGCCACGAGGCGACATGGGCAATTGCATCAAGCTCCATCGCGTCTGGACAGATGCGGCCCAGATATGTGTCCGCGCTAAACCGCATTTATGAAATGAACCCCATCCAGGCACGAGAGCCTCCGTATTGGCCAGAAGCGATCGTGAAAGACCAGTCTGGATTCCAATAATCAATGGCACCCATATATTTGTTCTCAAACAACCCTCTCTCGGCCGCATTTGGCAGTCAACAGAACTTTGTTGCACTCGAGCATCAGATCTACCTATGCTCAAAGACCGTGGTGAGTTGTGGGTAGGGACATAGATGCAACGATAGCCTCCACTTTGTTGGTCCCTGATCTGCATCTCCCCGCCAGCTTAACGTCATACTGTCCGCCAAAACCCGATGCTCGGAATCATCCAATCTACTGTTACTCTCAGTGGAAATGGTCGTCGGCGCCATCGAAAGTTGCGGATCAGGACAGAAATGAAACACCAAAAGAGAGATTTGTCAGATACCCGCCAACTCTAGACTGTCAAGTGACTAAGAGCTCTGCGCCAAGAACCTGGGACGAACGTTGACAGCTGCAATAATACTGCATGTCTTGCTCCGCCGAAATCATCATTCTCAACCCAGTGCGTAGCGGCGATGTAAAGACTCGCCATAGGATGTTGGTGTACGTGACGGCTTGAGATGCACGCACAAGACAAGAGGTGACCTTCCAGGATCCACGCGCCGTGCCATTTATACGCCGTCATCGTCCTCATCGAGTACTATACTCCTGAGCTGCTCGTCGGCAGCCCAGTCCACCCCGCTGCCCGCCACAATTGCACTTGCAGTCGCCTTCATGACTCTCCACCTCTGCCTGCTGGCCTTGACTTCTTGCTCCAACTGCGCGATCTGCTCTGCCTGTTCCGTGTCTTCGACGGCCGCAGCCTTGTGCTTTCTGGCTTCGCCGGCAAGGCTGAGAACTTGCGAGGCCAGGTCGACGTTTTGCCGGCTCAGTTGCAGCGTCCGGCTCTGCACGTCCATGATGTCTTCGGTGATCTGCTTGATCGATGTGGTTTGATCAGCCAGGGCGACCGAAGCACCATCTCGCTCGGTAAGGACGCCCAAGAGATCTCTGTTTCACTGCCGTGAGTCATCACGAATGAATCATGAAGGTTTGCTGTGGAAGTCGCCATACCTTTCGATTGGAGACGCATTCGCCCCTCCGTGCACAGCTTGCAATATTGGATTGGCCATGACCACACTTTCCGCAACCTGGTCTCGCAGCACGTATCGTGCTCTTGACTCTAGTAAGTCATCCTGAGCGTCTTCTACCTTCTGTGGACGTGATGCGGCTGAAGAGGAAGTTTAATAGGGCAACCTGGAAGAAATAGGCGGGTGACTTACAAGATGTGTAATTCTTTTGTGCAGTAATGAGGGCGATCTCGAGCTGCAATCGTTGGAGTTTGTCATACAATTCCAGGACTCTCGTCTCATCCTCTGAGAGAGGCAGTGTCTTTTCCGTATTCAACGAAGCATCCATTTTCTTCAGTTAGACGAGCTGAATTCGCATGGCCATATAGCGATTGTCCCTTGCTGGTATCGTCGCGGCGTCGCGTGTGAGACGCGTTGTGCTGAAAGAAGTGTGGCGTTTCTGGTGAGGCGCAGCAACTGCAGCTCAAAGATACTGATGCAAGACGTTGAGTTTGGGGATTTGTCGTGCGCCTTTGCTAACTTTTATTTCGCATAACACCCATCCAATCAAGACATTAAACTTGTCTATTTGATTCAACACCATCACGTTGCGCACTGGTTTTTAATGTTGAAATATTCGACAAGCCCGACAATCTCGCCGTTGCTGTCGAATACAAGGTACTGTAGGCAGGTAGGCCAGCCACATATGCCACTTCCCCGCGGAATTTTGCCCGCCGGGGGTCCCCAAACCAAGCTTATCGGGCCTCAGATCAGTGGAAGACTTGGTGCGCGTGCTACGCCCTAGCTCTCTGCCTAACCTACCTAGCGACTGGTCATCTTGAGGGTCTGATGAATGACCGACACTTGTGATTAACAAAACAAACCTCGCCCACCTTTGTCCGAGCTGTCATCGCATCTTTACAACATTGATGCGCATTTTATGAGCAAATAGTGGCATTTTCCTACGATCCAACACATCTCCGTTGCCCTTTCGTAAACAAATAAGCGACCTTCCGGCGCGAGAGAATGCATGCGCTATGGCGACGCAGACGCAGGTGTTGATAGCCCATACGGGCCAGCGCCTGCAGGTGGACATCTCGCAGTTCGCAACGTATGTCTCTCGCCAGTCTCTCCTCCGTCGTCTCATACGTGGTATCTGTTGCTGACATATTGCGCTGGCTCCAGCTTAGATGATTTCAAGGCCTGGGTGGCTCGGACAAGCTCCATCTCGCAACAGAACATCATCGCTCTCACGCCTCAGGGCAAAACAGTCAAGATCCAGACGATACAATCCGAGAGGGAGATTTACATATACGATGTGCGGATAACGCAAGCTTCGCCCGCGGGCACGCCGACGTCTCTCACCCCCGAGGAGCCCATCCCGAAGCAGTACACCGTCACAAATGCGCCCGACTACATTGAGAACACCCATTCGCTGCAGTCATGGCAGGACTTGTTCAAGAGTCGCCGGGACTGGGCCTTGAAGGTGGTAGAGGACTGCGCAGCCATGGCTGAAGCTTTCCGGGCTCGCAATCAAGAGATGGAGGTCATGGCCAAATGTCTCGACGCAGCTGTTGCCAACCTCGATGGCGCTGCACGGCCGCTGGAACCCAAGTTCGATGAATTACAGAAATGGGTCAAACAGACACAAGAAGTCTACAGCAGAGATGCGACAAACTGGGAACAGTATCTGGACCTGGCACGGAGCATCAATATTTCACCAGCCATGGTGCGGTTCATGACCGAGCGCGAAATACGTGGATCCCGACACGCTACGCTGGAAGATTTGGTCGATCTCGACACGGCACGAAAAGCTGGAAAGCTCGCAGGAGCATCTCTCCGGAAGTTCAACAACAAGGTGACCGAGCTGGATAGGACCGCAGACAAGATGTTTGGAGGCTGCGATGATTTGTACCACGAGGTCGAAAAGGTCATGTCTCGTTCGATCCTGGCTCACAGCAATGACGCTGCCCAGCTACTCGAGGACATTGAAGCCGTAGCCAAGAAGATTGACACGGACTACCAGGCGACACTCGCCTACTCAAGCTCAACTCGAGACGTTCTACAAGCATCCAAGACGGCCGCCAACCACACCGAACGCCTTTTGCCGAGCATACAGAACAGAGCCCGTGAGATGGATGAACTGCTTAGAGACGTCACGCAAGCAAGAAATGAGCTATCCGTTGAATCTCTTACGCTCATGCGCACTGTTGCCGAGATAACGGGCTTTCTTCATACCCTCAAGACCATGATGAATGTCTTGAACCAAGGCGAAGAAGAGATGGATACCTTTGACTATTTGCATCTTATACAGCAACTACCATTCATGTACGCATCCCACGTGGCTGAAGCAGTGCGTCGCAAGGAATGGGCAGACAAAGTCAAGACGGACTCCTCTACACTGGTCAACGAGATGGCTTTGTTTCAAGATGAGGAGCTCAAGCGACGTCGCAAGTGGCAAAAGAACATCGGCAGCACTTACAACCCAGACAAGACGGAGAACAATGTGATTGGTCTCGAGGTCAACCTTCTTGGTGCAGAAGAGCCCTGGCCGAATGTGACCAAGAAGGACCTGGACGACTTTCTAGCAGCACTGGAACGCAACAGAGCAGACGCAAGCGTTATCGAGGACATCAAGAAACTGATCGATGAGCTCAATTCACCGACGAAGCAGCAGGCGAAAAGGGTCAAGGCATTCAAGAACGGAAGTGTGCATGAAGCTGCTCTCGGTAGGAGTGGCCTCCTTGTTCGTGGTGACGACGACCTGCTGCGTGGACTCCAAGCTGAGAAAGGGAGATTGGAAGGCAAGCTGAAGACAGCAGAGAGCCGCGTCAGGCGTCTCGAAGGCCTTCTGCATCGACAGAGTACCGAATCCAGGCCTTCTATCGGAAACTTATTCCAGCCTGGCAGCCATGAACGCAACAACTCCATCTCCTCTATCCGGTCGCCAGGCATCCAGGATGACCGCAGGTACTCGTCCGGTGTCTCTGATAACAGCGAGGCTCTGCTCCGACGCATCACTCAGCTCGAAGGAGATCTCGTCACCGAGAAGGAGAAGTCTGCTGTCTTTGGAAAAGAGACTGCCGCCCGTACTAGAGATATGGAAGGTCGAGTTGATGAGGTTGAGGCTATTAAGAAGGATCTCTTGCAAAATATGGATGCTCTTCAAAAAGAATTTGATGGAGAGAGAAAGACATTGGAGAACGAGATCAAGACCTTGAAGTCGCGATTGGAGGAGACCGAAGACGAGATCGAGCATTTCGGACAGTCTAGAGAAGACGAGAAGGGGGCGTTTGTCGAAAGAATGCGTTCCCTCGAAGATGAGGTTGAGCGTCTCACCCAGGAGAAGGCTGACGAGACACTCAAGACTCAAGGCCAGGTTGAGTTTCTTCGCAATGAAGCTCGAATGCAGAGAGACCGAAATGAGTCGCTGGAAAAGCAGTTGCAGGAGGCAAACGAAACTGTCAAGGCACTCAGTCGGAGAGCCGAGGCGTCAGAGGCTAGTGCCGAGACTCACCTCCACACCTTGAGGGACATCCATGGTCACATATCGCCTCAAGAACAGATCCCCGACGATGTCAACGAGCTTATGGAAGCCGTGACGACCAAGTCCAGCGACATTCTGTCCAAGGTCATGGCTCTCGAGGAAGACATGGCCCTGCTGAAATCAGATCTGGACATTGCCCACGAAACGATCAAGGAAAGCAAGTCCGAAGTGACAAAGACGCAAGACAAGCTGTCATCCGAGGAAACCGCCCGGTTCAAGCTGCATGAAGCTCTGGAGGAAGAGAAGGCCAAGTGTGTGACTCTCGAATCTGAGATTACAGAGGCTCGAGAACAACTCAGCGAGCTTCGGACCAAGATGACTGAAGGAGAGTCTGGCTCCGAAACACTGAGGAAGAAGCTTGAGGAGAAAGAAAAGAGAGTGGCCGAGCTCATGGAGGGACTAGCCGCAAGGCAGTCCCATACTGGCAGCTTGGAGGAAGAGGTTCGCATGTACCGCGAAAAGCTCGACACCTCGGATCTGCGTGCCATGGGGTTGAGCCAACGATTTGAAGGCCGCAACGAGCGCACAAAAGATTTGACGCAACGCCTATTCACCTACAACGAGCGCCTCCTCCGACTCCTCGAAAGGTTGTCCTTTTCGGTCAACCGGCAGGACGGGACAATGACGATACAGAAGATCCCTCGGGCCGAACGGACCTCCAGGGATCCCAACGACTCTTCGGACCCGAGCAGCTCTGTGCGTCGCTCTGTATCAATGGCTGCGACACTCGCCGACAGTACTGATTTGAAACTGCTGTATTGGATGAATGCTGATGACGCTGAGCTGGAGACGTCCCAGTACCATTCCTTTGTGTCCGGTCCCGGATCCTTCGATATTGATGCATTCGCCGAGGCCATTTACCGGCGGGTCAAGGAGCTAGAACACACTGCTCGCAAATATACAAAGGACGCGCGCAACTACCGGGAACGAGCTCACCAAGCGGCCAAGGATGCTCACGATAAGATTGCCTTTAGGCATTTCAAGGAAGGTGACCTGGCACTGTTCCTTCCGACCAGGAATCAAACCACGGGCGCCTGGGCAGCATTCAATGTCGGCTGCCCTCACTTTTTCTTGCGCGAGCAGGAGTCTCACCGACTAAGGCAGCGCGAATGGCTCGTGGCTCGCATTACGCGGGTGCAGGAGCGCGTTGTGGACCTGTCCAAGAGCCTGAGTTCTTCAACTGCGGCCCATGCTGGCGAGACCGACTCTGTGAACACGAGTAATGAAAGTGGCGAGACGGAATTCGACAACCCATTCGACCTCTCCGACGGACTCAGATGGTGGCTCGTTGACGCCGTCGAGGACAAGGCTGGAGCGCCATCAACACCGGGTCTTGGTAAAAGCACTGTGGCCGCAAACACGGTTGCGGCCGTGGCAGACATACACACGCATCAAGCTAGAACCGGCGCAAGTAGGCTACTACCTGGCGGTAAGAACACGGGCATCGAGGGTGTCAGCCGCACACTTAGCAAGAGTCTTGAGAGCCGTCGATCAAGTTCGGGAAGCGTCAATAGGAAGACACTGCCCTTTGCTGGTGGCGCTGGCGCGGGTGCTGCTAAGAGTAGTGCTCTGGCCTCCGAGACAAATAGTCTCCGTGCTGGCCCTTCGGACAGTCCGGATCTGACGGGTAGTGCTGGGGCGATTGGCAAGGGGAAGGCCGTGGAGCAATCTGCAGAGCCGGCTTCTGGCAACACCAAAGCCACTGGTGGGCACGCCGAGGGCAACGAGGTACGCGACCATGAGGTGGTGGATGCTCTACTCGGCCCCTGAGATGATACTCTGAAGCTGAATGAAGCTGATCTGGTTAGGATTGGCAACGGATGCCGCCTCCACCACATCCGTCCTCTCGGCCGACTTCCACGTCACCTACCAAGTCAAAGCCTGCCAGTCTCTACCGTGGCAGCCCGTCTAAGCAGCGGTCTCAAGCAAGTCATCCCCAGAGCGCAACAGTGGGCAGTGGACAACAGCAGCTGCATAGAGACACGAGCAGCGCCAGTGTCGACAGCCGCGACAAAAGTGTGGTTTGGGACTCACTTTGGAGTCTTGATGTCAGCTACCCAGGAAAATAGTAGTGGTCCTTCAGACGATAACACTGTTGTCGGACCGGGAGCTCAATTTGATTCGCGATCTCCATTAGGTATGCATTTGAGGGCGCTTGGCGTAGGGAGGGAATGTGATATTGCGAGTTTTCTTTCCATGATATTGCATTTCAGAGGATTTCGTCCTGCCAAATTGCTGGGATTTCATGTACTTTCGGGGCGACAGAAGCTATACCCAACCACATGCGTAAATGTAGTTTGACAGCGTTTAATAACATAGATGAGCAGCGATCACATGAAAAGATCCGGATAGGACATCAGACGTGATGCACAAATTTGAACTTCATCTGCCTTAATCACTCAGTCTTGATTGGCGTCGCATTATATTGTCCTTGGTAACAGGTGTTGTACATTTCTTGGTACATTTAAAACATCATATAGTACATAACACCAGCCTTGTCTCACCTGTTTGAGCCGCTTGGGTGATATCTAGACCTCCAGGACTGCTCCATCGTGGTGATTTCCATCTACTCGGTCTCGGGGACAACCTCGACCGTCCTCCTGACGGGCTCCAGGCCCTTGCCCGTGACGATCTCCACCTCGTACACGCCCAGCCGCTTGATGCGGTCCTCGCCGGCCTCGAGGCCGAGGATGGAGACGGCGTCGGCCTCGAGCGCGACGCGGCTGCCGTTGCTGTCGATCAGGAGGGCCTCGCGGATGCGCGCCACGACGTCGCCGGCGGCCACGGAGCCGAAGATGGCCTTGGTGTCCTGCTGCGGCGTCTCAGGTTCGGACGACGGCGCGGCGGCGGAAGCGCTGGCCTGCGTTGAGACCTGCGCGTTGGCGGCCAGGGCGGGCGAGCGGAATACTACGGGCTCGGGGGCCGGCTCGGGCGTCGGGGCGGCGATGGGTTTCCGGGCGAATACCAGGACCTCGGGGAGGAGGTCTTGTAGGAGGGCGCGGGACTCATCGGCCTGTGTAGATGGGTTTTCACTCGTTAGCTTACTGATTCCTCTCCGGATGGCCCAATGCTCTTCCTCGTCTTCTTGCCCGCCTCTACGGTTGCAGAGAGACAAATAAGAGGCCACGTACCGTCATGACGATCTGCTCCTTCTTCTTGGACTTGGCCGGCTCCTTGGCAATGGTCGGGCCGTTGACGTCCTCCTCGGTGAGTAGCTTGCTGCCGAACGTGCGGTCGCGCACGCCGATGGCGGCCTCGGTGAGGCCCAGCTCCGTGAACCGCTTCTTCGTCATATACTCGGCGAGGCCCTTGTGGTGCCACTGGTTTCGCATGCGGCCGGGCTTGACCCGGATGATGGCGTCTATGACGCGGCGGGCAGGTTAGCACTCCCTTCTTTCTCTTATGTGCAGGACGAATTGGCAAACGTACTTTGCTTGCCGAACCCATTGATGTTCTTGAGCAGCCGCACGGGTATGCCCTGGAGATCTTCGAGCTCGGCCTTGGTGAGGGTCTTCGCGTGCCGAACCTGGGTCAGGCCGAGCTGCAGCGGCGAGGGCGCGGGCGCGGCGGTCGGCCGGGCAAGGGGCAGGCGCCCGAGGCAGTTGGGACACGTCGTGAGCGCCCTGCCGAGTCTTGGTGTGGCCATCTTGCCGGTATGTGTGTATATCTCGGGGAGGCAGCGGAGACCGGGGGCGGCGATGGGGGGCAGATGGGCTGGCTTCTTGCTGGCGGCTGCTCTCAAAAGAAGCTTCCACGATATTTTTCCTGGGGTCGGCCTAATGCAGGAGCTTGGGAAAAACAGTGGGGCGGGCTTCTTGGGTGACCTAGGTTGCTGTTTAGCCGTACAGGACATCGATGACTCGGCCAATCACACCTGTGTATGAGCCGTTGTTATTGCAACTTGCAACAAGGAATAATGGCGTATCAAAGCAAGATAGTCATAGTCGCACAGACCGGTAGGTAATATATTTTCTTGTATAGATTTTTCTGATATAATAGGTTGACATGTACATGACAGAGCCTCAAATCGGTCGTGGTCAATCGCTGATGCAGTCACAAGGAAACCGACTAAAACATGCAGGCCTTATAATACCCAAGTACTCGATTGCCTCAGGCGTATTCAGTGCTTGGACCCAAAAGATAGGTAATAAAATGAAACTTTACATATAATTGTTATGACACTGGCGAAGCTATATTAAGACACAAAGCAGAGGTGAATACCTCGTACATACATGCAATCGACATCTTCAGACTATAGAAATATGTTTAAAGCCAAGAGGTGTTGATAACACAAATCCATCAATACATAAAGACGACAGAGCCCCGGATCAAATTTGCATGATATATACATAGCACTTGGCAGGCGTAGAGGAATATTGAATCTGACATGATCAACGTATGATCCCATAGGACATTTGACAACCCCGGCGTCCGACCAGATCTGCTGTATACAAACATGACACTTGATGAGTTGTGTTAGGCTAAAGTTGATAATCTAGACTTACACTCTTCTTATGAGCTCGTCCTCCAAGACGCCTGTATAACAGCCTTCCGCTTTTTGTGACGCTTCCTTGCTTACCTCCGGTTCCAATTCAGAATCCATCCCGTGGGGCATATGCATTAGGAAATAGAATCTCACCGTTCAGTCCTACCGGGTCTCCGGCCCCACAGCCACGCTAGAGAGGACCCCCAGCAGCGCTTTGAGAGCCGCCTTCCAGGTACCATTTCAACATGACATCAAGGGCCTTGGAAATTTCGTCCCCTTTCATCATCCAACCCATTGAGCGCCGACGCCGCATCGCCAACTCGGAACTATGAGCGGCGTTCAAGTCGGGCTAGAGGTCGCCTTCTACCTCTACCCCTGTGGTATTTTCGCGACCTTGGCCCTGGCGCAGCTGGCGCGGCATCAGCGCTACAATGCCCGAAGCCCACCAGAAGACGTCGATGAGAAACGCGCCGAGCGGGTCAATCGGGTGTACAACAGGATTATTCGCATCGCCCAGGCATTGATACTGCCTCTATTGGTAGGCAATCGCCTTTGGAGGCTCGTTTCTTTCACAACGTGAGATCTGAGGCTGACTTGGGGGCAACAGTTGGTCAGCGTGGTACTTGTTACAGTCCAGGCAATTGGCGAGCAGGAGCCCTACCCGCCAGTGGACTTTCCATACACTGCCTACATCGCATCCTATCTCGGAGTGCTGCTATACTTCCTCGGCGGACTTCTACCTGATCCCGATGGACCTTGGACGCCCACGGCCGCCCACGCCATCGCTTGGGTCGCCGGCATCATCCTCGAGGCCGTCATTGCCGCTGTTCTGTTCTCACAGCAAGACCGCATCCATGTTGCCTCCGGTCTCTTGGACAACCTCTTCGCCCTGAGCGTTGCGCGGCTTGTGTTGCTGCTGTTCATGGTCGTTGTATTGGTGCTCCGCCAAAGAGCATTGAAGCAGCCAAAGCATGCCGGCTCCTCGTCTGAGCACCAATCCCTGCTGGAGAATGGGGAGCCTGCCAATGGCTATGGCAGCACCCTTGGAAACGGCCCCAAAGCACCACCAAAGAAACCAGACGCGCAGAAGAGCGGCTGGCTGGATTATATCGCTGGGTTCCGTGTTCTCTTTCCCTATCTCTGGTAAGTCATGAGTTTCTATCGATGATATCCTCTGAATCGTGTACTAACACTCCCAAAAAGGCCCAAGGATTCGCGAATGCATCAAGCGGTCGTCCTTCTGTGTATCGTTCTCTTGGTCGCACAGCGTATCATCAACGTTCTGGTCCCTCGTCAGATGGGTGTCCTCGTCTCAGAGCTTGGATATGGTCGCATGCCATACAGGGATATTGCTCTTTACGTTGTGTTCCGAGGTTTGCAGGGCGGCCAAGGTGCCATAGGCGCTGCCCGTGCTGTCCTGTGGATTCCCGTCTCTCAGAACTTGTACAGGCGACTTGCCTGTGCTGCCTTTGAGCACGTCCTCGGTTTATCCATGGACTTTCATCTGAGCAAGAAGATTGGTGAGGTGACCAGTGCGCTCAGCCGTGGCAGCGCCATGAACACCTTCTTGGAAAGTTTCCTCTTCCAGGTCTTTCCTATGATCTTTGATATCCTGATCGCGGCTGTCTACTTCTTTGTCAAGTACAATGCCTTTTACACGCTGATTGTTCTCACCATCATGTGGTCGTACGTCTTCCTAACCATCTATATGGCCAAATTCCGTGCTAGGCAGCGAAGAGACATGACCACAAAGAGCCGAGAGATGGATGCTGCAAGGTATGGTGCCCGCTTTTAGCAACCTTGATGAACGTCGCTAAATATTTCCACAGAACTGATGCCATCATGGCGTATGAGACGGTACAGCACAACTGCGCCGTCAAGTCCGAAACAGGGCGGTTCAAAGAGCAGGTGACTGTATACCAGAGGGCCGAACGCATCGTGTACTACTCACTCAATGCGCTGAACTTGACGCAAAGCTCCATCTTTACGGTTGGCACGGCCCTCATCGTTGTTCTTTCGGCGTACAAGATTTCCACTGGGCAGGAGACTGTCTCGGGCTTCGTTGAGCTGATGACATACTTCTCGCAATTGCAAGCCCCGCTCAACTTCTTTGGCACTTACTATACCATGCTCCAGAACACCCTCATCGAGTCTGAGAGGATGCTTGATCTGGTAAGTCCGGTTTGTACAGCACAAAGCATTTCCAGTATACTGACGTGCTGTAGTTTAAAGAGACGTCTGGAATTGTTGAAAAGCCCGATGCGGTGGAGCTCAAGGACACAAAGGGCGAAGTCAAGTTCAACGATGTCCGCTTTTCGTACCAGGGCAAGGAGCCAGCCATTGACGGCGTCAGTTTCGCTGTGCAACCCGGCACCAAAACCGCCATTGTTGGCGAATCTGGTTCTGGCAAGTCCACTTGCCTCAAACTTCTGTTCCGATTCTACGATGTGGCCGACGGCTCGGTAACAGTGGATGGCCATGACATCCGTGACCTGAAGCTTGAGAGTTTCCGAAAGGCCATTGGCGTTGTTCCCCAGGATACTGTGCTATTCAACGCCACCATCATGTTCAACCTGCTCTATGCCAATCCATCTGCCTCCCAGGAGCAAGTGTTCAATGCTGCAAGAGCAGCCAACATCCACGATCGCATCCTAGCGTTCCCAGATGGGTACGAGACCAAAGTGGGTGAACGAGGCTTGAAGTTGTCTGGCGGCGAACGCCAAAGGGTATGTGAAACACTTGCACGATGGATATCCTGGTGCCAATTTGACTGACATACTCCCAGATCGCCATAGCCAGAGCCATCTTGAAGGACGCGCCGATCCTCCTCCTCGACGAGGCAACTGCGTCACTTGACACCCATACCGAGCGCCAAATCCAAGATGCACTGGAGAGAGTGACGTCCGGTCGGACCACCATTACGATAGCGTGAGTCATTTTCTACTTAGATCATATGGACAACTGTGAACTAACACTTGATTGAAAGGCATCGTCTCTCCACCATCACCAACTCGGATCAGATTGTTGTGCTTTCCAAAGGAAAGGTCGTCGAAAAGGGTACCCACTCAGAACTCCTGGGACAGAAGGGCGCCTACTGGGCTATGTGGGAGAAGCAAACCACGGCAGACGAAAAGGCCAAGAAGGAGGCTGAGGCTGAAGGAGAAGAGTGAGTACGGATGTAAGATGAGCTGAGGTGCGACAGCATCATATTGTCCCGCTTTGATCGCTTTTGGAGATTTGTAATAAGGCCAAACCCTGACCTTTAAAGAGGAGGGATTCCAGAGGTCATAAAGTCCCACCACGCCAGTCATATAAAGAGGCACATTTGTATAAGTATGGAGTATAGAATCGCGTTGGTCGTTGGGCGCTCGGTCAATCAGTATAGTGTGAACCTGTGAACCATTATTTTCTTCCGTTCGATGATCCTATTCGAGTGATCGACGCTCGGTCTCACTGTGGTCGTTGGACCCCGCCCATTCCATTACACACGTGGACTAGGAAACACTGACACCTTTACCAAGTGAGCACAGGCAGGCCGTCTACGCAAGCTGTAGCGTAATGAAGGACCCGGCCATGAATTGACACGTCTGGTTTCATTCCAAACTTTGACCCCTCGCGTAAGGAGCGGAATTGAATTTGGGGGGAAAGCGGGTTGCCCGCCGGGGATTTTCTTTTCCTTCTTGGCCCAGGCTTTCCCGTCGCTGCTCATCTGGGCCACGCCACTCAGACCAGAATTGAGTTATGATGCCCATGATGGCGTCTTGTGGAACTTCTCGACGTCGAGTAGTACGGAGTTGTCTATTTCAGCACGAGCGACTGCCTCATTGGGACGAAAAGGCTTTTGTCGGTGTGCGCGTGGGCAGACGACTATATGAAATAAGCAAAGCTGCTCATCGTCAGCAAGTGACGTCTCCGCTGGGGCTGACCAGAGACAAGAACGCCAATATGGAATGATTTTCTCCGATTTATCCGCAAAAGAAGCTATGCCAAGATGTGAGCCATGGTTTCCCATCGGCCGAATCTTCCCCAGCAATTCTCAATCCTTCGCATCCAGAACTGCCATGCACACGGCTTCATCTGACAGTTCCAGCCGCAGTTGCGGCAGGACTCGTATCTATCCCGTCTTCCTCTCGGGCAATACATTGAGTATGTACTGTTTTTATCAAGTTAATGCAAGGCACATGCAAGGGACCATGCAGACAGACACGCGACTTTGCACCGTTGAATGAGCACAGCATGGAGGTCACGTGAGTTTCATAAGTCTACATTCCATCTTGAGGCTCATGTTGACTCAATACTTACCTGCTTCGTGCGTCGTCAAGTAGTACTTCGCATTATAGATAGAATATGGCTACAAGTGAGCCATTCTTCTGAAGACATAGCGACCTGAAAAAGCACTCGTCTACTCTTGATCACCTTCTTGACTGATAGTAATGCATATATGCATTCAAGATCGACAGTGTCTGTATGTAATAGATTCCTGGAGTTTCTCACATGACTTCACGCCACCCTCTGCAGGTCGCAGATTCATGACGCAATTCTTTTCTTTTCTTTCTACAAACTGAATTGATTGCATGAACTCATCCACTTGCACGAATCCCCGGCTCGCTCAGGGTCCGGGCCATACTGAATCAGGAGCGAGGGTCTCGACCTTTTCGCAAGGCTGAAGTTAGGATGGCCTAGAAATCTCAACGTTCTGGTATCATAGGCTTATTCACCAAAGGCGAATGACCCCCGGGCTTCAGACGCTACTGTCTTGGTCCTGATTGACATTTGCACTGGGATGTCAGTATGTCAACTCACTTTCGATTCTAGACGCGACTCGGCACAGCTCTGACATATCCCCGAAAATGCCGGGCGACGGTGGCGGAGGCGGGACTCGACGATTGAACCTTTGCGTGAGCCGAGCCGCGTTGGTGCTTTGGACACATCCGTCTCAGCGCAGAAACCACGTGCAGAGCTCGAAAATCCTCAATATCTTGCCATCAGCTGAAACTCGACCCGGCAACTCTTCTGGGGAAAGACTCAGCAATATTCGATCGGATTACTTGCTTCCTATGTTGCTGCCGTCTGTTCTCGGCCAATCAGCTGGGCCGACGTTTGAGTTCGTGGTTCAGCCCCTTAACCAAATGAAACCTGCGGCTCGGCTCACCTTGGTGAATTGCTTTCTGTTGCGAATTTTCTCAAAACGGTTTACATGTCTTTGAAAAAGGATGACCTCGTACTAAGGAGTATACTCCGTCTGGTCGTGATTTTCTCCAGACTTCTTCAACTCAACGGTATTTGGATCTGCACTGTTAAAGAGAATAGATGAATCAAGATGCTGAAAGACCCACAGTAATAGGTAAAATATAATTGTAAACGACAACGATACTGTTAGATCATCTTACCACAGCGAGAATAATATTTCTCATGCTTCATGATCTCGTTCATATCAATTTCAGCCACAATGCCGCCGGATGTCTTCCGCTATATTCGCACGAGAAGCTTTGAGAGGCGTCCTTCGAGCCCCTTCAGCAGCGGCAGGCTCTATAATGTCTCAGGTGGCATCGCCTGCATCCGCGCCTGGATCACGATGCAGCATGGTCACGAAGACGGGTTCGCTTTCAAGCAATGCCTCTCGACACGCCACTGTCGCTTTGGTCCCTGCCGGCTTCAAGAGCTTTATACATATATAAACGGCATTCCGTCTTCTGTCATTATGCTCTAATGATTCGATAGGCCTCAGAGCTTAAGCATTGCTTCGAGACAGAGGTTGTTTCGTCATCCTCGTTCCACTCGTTTCTTCCCATTCTATTCGCGAAGTAATAGCTGAAAGCCTGCTCAACATGTTCAACTCGGTTGTTCCTCTGTTGCTCTCCGGAGCGGCGCTCACCAGCGCAACCGTCTGTACCCAGAATGTGCTGGAGAGTTTCGATGACCTGGCCACCGCCGGCCCTCGCGCTGCAGGTGTTCCCATTGGCACGTACAATGGAGTCAAGTTCCAGGACTTTTGTAAGAAGCCCCAGTCTTGATCAAAGCTGTAACCGATATAGTCTGACAAGAACAATACAGACGTCGAGGATCCCCATGACAAGACGGGCAAGATTCCTTACGGTATCATCCCATCCTCGGGCAACCAGGCCGCCCTCTTCTATGGTGATCAGTCGACGCCGCTTGTCAAGGTCAATTACATTGGCTCCAAGATCGACTCGTTTGATCTCAAGTCCTTCAGGTTCGGCTGTGCCTTTGGATTCTCGACGATCCCGTACGGCGTCTCGCGCTGCATCGTCGCCGTTCTCGGGTACAAGAATGGCGAGCGAGTGGCCGCCCAGCAGTTCAGCTACCTCCCCAACATGCGTGCGACCACGGGCAACATGGTCCTCGCCGTCCTCGATGACACCTTTGAAGGCCTGGACAAGATCCGCTTCGGAACCGGTTACTCGCCGACCTTGTCTTCCGGAGGAGACCCGGCCGCTGCTGGCTTCGTCGGTGCCACCTGGTTCGACGACATCGCCTTTGTCCTCAACTCCAACGTCACCGGAGCCTGCCCGAACTTGGCCTCGACTGCCTCGGTCCTTCCGTCTACCTTGCTCCCGGTGATCTCGGGCACTTCGTTGAGCCTTCCGCTCACTTCCAGTCTCCCAACGTCGGTGCTCACATCGCTCCCGACCTCGCTCCCGACTTCGCTCCCAACTTCAATCCCAACTTCGCTCACGGTCATCTCGTCGCTGCCAACCACCCTCTCGACTGACCTCCCAATCACAATCTCCACGTCTCCGTCAGTCACTTTGAGCCCCATTGTGACGATTTCGACTGATGTGCTGCCCACCACGGTGAACGTATCTACGGTTCTGCCCACGACAATCTCGGGAATCTCGACTGATCTGCCCACGACGGTGGTGGTATCTACCAACTTGTCACACGCGACCACAATCTCTACGGACTTGCCGATCATTTCTGATGTCTCTTCGATCCTCTCTTCGATCCTCAGCTTGACAACAGATCTGCCCGTCACGACTGATATCTCGACTGATCTCCCTACCACGATTGACATATCCTCGATCCTCCCCACCGATATCAGCTCGCTTCTGTCTTCATTGCTGCCCACGACGATTGACATTTCCTCGATCCTCCCCACCGACATTTCGACTGACCTTCCCATTGAGACGACCTTCGACATCAGCTCGCTTTTGTCTTCGTTGCTGCCCACGACGATTGACATTTCCTCTATCCTCCC
>BCGF01000010.1:364998-468882 GCA_001599175.1 Pestalotiopsis sp. JCM 9685
ATTGAGACGACCTTCGACATCAGCTCGCTTTTGTCTTCGTTGCTGCCCACGACGATTGACATTTCCTCTATCCTCCCCACCGAGATTTCGACTGATCTCCCAGTCACTACGGAATTGCCAACTGATATCTCTAGTGATCTGTCCGTCACCACATTGATCCCAACGACTATCGATACCACCATTGAGTTGCCCACTGAGACTCTCACGACCGAGATCTCCACCGATCTGCCCATCACTACAGAATTGCCAACTGACATCTCAACGGATCTGCCTATCACTACTGAGCTGCCAATCACGATTGACACGTCTGAACTCCCAACGGAAATCTCCACGGACCTGCCAGTTACCACTGAGCTGCCCACGACAATTGAGACATCCGAGCTCCCGACTGAGATTTCTACTGATCTGCCGATTACTACAGAACTGCCAACGACGCTTGAGACTACGATTGAGCTCCCCACGGAGACTTTGGTCACTGACATTTCTACTGATCTGCCCATCACTATTGAGCTGCCTACCACGATTGAAACTTCCGAGCTTCCTACTGATATCTCCACCGATATTTCTCTCACTACGGACTTGCCCACTACCATTGTGTTGCCCACCGAGACTCTCCCAACAGAGATCACCTCGCTGCCAACCGATTTCAGCACTTTCAGCCTGGGGCCCACATTTGAGACGACTGATACTGGCATCATCTCGACTGACATCACCGTCATCATCACACCCACTGGCGAGCCCACCATTACCATTTCGACCGAGATCCCAATCAGCAGCGGAGACCTGACATCTGAGCTCCCCACCGATATCTCGACTGAGCTCCCAATCACGACCGAGTTGCCCACTGATATCACAACCGACCTGCCAATTTCCACCGAGCTCCCCACCGATATCTCTACGGAGCTTCCCACGGAGATTTCAACCGAGCTCCCGATCACGACCGAACTTCCTACTGAGATCACCACTGAGCTGCCCACACTGACTGGGTTCCCCACTGACATCTCGACTGAGTTGCCCACCGAAATTACGTCTGACATTTCGATATCGACTGAGCTTCCTACTGATATCTCAACGGAACTGCCCACTGAAATTTCGACCGAGCTGCCAATCACGACCGAGTTGCCCACGATCACTTTGCCGACCATCTCGACAGGTCTCCCCACCGGCATCATCACCTCGATCATCTCGGTCCCGACTTCGATCTCGACTCTGATCCCCATCACGACGTCGATCTCCAACCCGTTCGACGGCTTCAACATTACCATCCCAGCTGTAAGCATTCATCAACTACGCCCCCACCCTCCTTTCCACTTCCACTTGCTAACGTGAAAACACAGGACGGCGTCCCTCCCCTGTCCACCAATGGCCGCTGCGGTACAGAGTACCACGGCACCGACTTTGAGACGCGCTGCCCGGACAGCCAGTGCTGCTCCGTCTGGGGCTGGTGCGGCACCGGCGGGCTCTACTGCGCGACGTGCCAGCGGGACTTTGGCGCCTGCTTCAAGTTTGGCAACTTCCGGTTCAGGATCCCCATCAACGAGACCACGCCTCTCAGTCTCCAGTAGACCATTCTCATCAGCTGAGCTGCGTCTCCACGCAAGAAGAAGAGCAGCCGGGGAAGCGGCGAGTGTTTTTCAGGCTGGATTTCGTGGAACAAAGTATATTTTCATTGTGACGAAGAAGGATTTGGGAACCTTTTGGAAATGTGAACACCCAGGAACATTTTGTGGTGGAAAGACCATCTTTAGTATCTTTTTCATGATCTCTCTCTCTGCTGCATTTCTCCCTTTCCGCACTAATTTTCTCTTTCGCTTGATTTATTCAAATGTCGCGGTCTCTGCGGCATGTTGATTTCTCTGGCAGGAGCAGGGAGCTGGCTCATTTTATTACGATGACGATATTATATATGATTTCTGTTTTGGATATTGACTTTATCAGTAATGAATCCAGTGGCTTGGGATCCGTTTGTCGAAAAGTGTCGTGATGATGGTTTTCTATCAGAGATGAACATCAAAAGAGTCTCTCAGCGTGAATTATGTGTGGATATCAATATTCTCACAGCCCCAACCCAATCTATTACAACTTGGACTCGGCCCCCCTCTTCTTGAGCTCGGCTTTCCGCCTCTTCTCCCGGTCGAGCCCGTCGGAGAACTTGACCACGTCCTTTCCGCGCGCCTCGAGCAGTGCCACCTGCTCGCGGTACATCTCGGCTTTGAGAAGGCCGTAGACGCCCGTCTTGCCCTTGGCCGTCAGCTTGCGCTCTTCCACCATGGCCAGCGCCCCGGGCAGCCCGTCCAGCCGGTCGATGAAGCCCGCCTCGAGCCCGGCCTTGGCGTCCCACCGCCGCGCCTCGAGGACCGTCGTGCGGTATACTTCGGGGCGGAGCTTGGTGCGGACTTGTTCGCAACATTAGGAAATGGAGATTGTTTTAGAGGATGGCTGGAAGACTCACATATCCCGCTCATGGGCGGCAGCAGCGGCGCGCCAAACTCGAGCTCGTTGATGCACATGTACCCTCGGTCGCCGGCGAAGACGCGGTAGTCGTGGTGCATGGCGAGCATGAACCCGCCGGCAAAGGCGTGACCATTCAGAACAGCAATGGTGGGCATGGGGAACGTCAGGAACCGGTGGAACAGCGGGTAGAGCGCGTCCTCGGTGAAGCCCGGCGTGCGGACGGCCAGGTCCAGGTCCAGGCCGTTGGAGTAGAACTTGGGGACGGCCGACGTCGTGATCACGACGCCCGTCGGGCTCGGCTTGCGCAGCTCGATCCGGTCGAGCGCGCGCAGCATGGCGCCGCAGAAGGCCGGCGTCAGCCGGTTGTCCGGGGGCGAGGAGAAGGTCAGGACGTAAACCTCGGGCGCCGGCTCCGTGCAGACGATCTCGCCGCCGACGTGGTCCTTGAGCGGCGGGATGGGCTCGGTGAAGAGAGTCTTGGCCGCCATTGTGATAGACGAGATGAAGAAAATCACTTGAGATCGTAACCACGGGGATTGAGTTGTTGGCGAGAGAAAGTAGACGATGGAGAGAGGTTCAACACTCCAAAAAGCGTCAAGGAAGTCAAGATCGCCTTTTCCCTTACTTCCGTGCCTCGTTGATGCTTCTCGGTTGTCAGACGAGAATGAGGCTGAAGATGAAGTAGTTTCGTGATTGGATACCGAGTGTCAGATGTCCAATCTCAATGCTATGGTGACCTGTCGAAACGTCTGAATAATGTTGCCTCGGCTCGATTGATTAGCGTGGCTGACGCACCCTAGGTAATCGCATACATTTATGGTACGGCACCAGGCCCAGATTGACCATAGTGGAGTCGGTTTCTCCCGCCAGGGGTATTATACATGTCTCTTTTCCATCTCGTCATGATTGTATAGCCGTGGTTGAGTCTGTGGTTGCTGATATTTCCTGACTCTCACTGACATATATCGCTTTTTTTTCTTTCTGACAATCATATCCCATCTCCAATACCTTGTCAATACTTCTCCAACCAATGCAACCACGTTGCGCTGCAGTAGCCCTACTGATGTACCATAATAGCACCTGATTGGAGGGTCCATCTACATTCACATGTCAAGTCCCTTATTGGTATGCTCAGTCGCTCGGCATTCCTACAAACGTCTGACAATACCACCAAAGTTCTTCTGGAATTCAAAATCGTTCTCTGAACACTAAGGACAAACTGGCGACTCTATCTTATCGAAGGTGATTTATTTACTATCACTAATCAATGCCTCTTCTGTATTTTTATGTTGGTTCTCATCACTCATAATATTAGCGTTTTCCGCTTATGTCTTGACATCAGGCTGGTCGCGTCCGACAAACTCCTTGAACTTAAGCAGATCCGTCGCGAACTTGATCTCGGGCTGCAGGAAGTCCTGGGCGTCGAGGTTGTACTTGGACTTGTCGTCCGTGTACTGCTCAATGTACAGGCGGACGGTGGCTCCAGATGATCCAGTGCCAGACAGGCGCACGACGATGCGGCTGCCGCTGGAGAACTTGGCGTACAGACCCTGGTTGGCCGAGACGGAACCGTCCAGGTCAGTGTAGGAGAAGTTGCCGGCATCGACAACGGTACGGTCGCCAATCTTGCTGCCGACAAACTTGGGGTCCTTGACCAGGTCGTTCAGAACACCAACGACCTTGTTGGCTCCCTCCGAGTCGACGTTCTCGTAGTCGTATCGGGTGAAGAAAGTACGGCCGTACGTGTTCCAGAAGTCCTTCTGGATCTGCTTGATGCTGGGCGTGGTCTCGGGGTGAGCCTCACCGATGCCGGCAATGATGTTGAGCCATGCGACGACAGCCCACAGACCGTCCTTCTCACGGACGTGGTTGCTGCCGGTACCGAAACTCTCCTCACCGCAGATGCTCAGCTTGTCGTCATCAAACAGAGCGCAGAAGAACTTCCAGCCGGTAGGGACCTCGTAGCAGTTCAGACCCTGAGCCTTGGCAACCAGGTCAACGGCGCCAGAGGTGGGCATGCTACGAGCCAGGCCGTAGACACCCTGCTTCTTGAAGTAGGGGATCAGCTTGGCGTGGTGGGCAATGATGGCTAGGGAGTCACCGGGCGAAACGAATGCGCCGGCACCGTATATCATGTTGCGGTCACCATCTCCGTCAGAAGCGGCACCAAAGGGAATGTTTTCCTTGTCGACCTTCTCGACCAACGAGTGGGCGTAGACGAGGTTGGGGTCGGGGTGTCCGCCGTTGAAGTCGGGCGAGGGGATGCAGTTCTGGGTCGAGCCAGACAGTCCCAGCTCCTTCTCGAAGATGTCCTTGCCGTAAGGGCCAGTGACACCGGACAGGCCGTCGAAGAGGACCTTGAAGTCGGGCTTGTTGGAGAAGAACTTCTTGATCAGGGGGAAGTCAAAGATGTCCTTGAGCATCTGGGTGTAGTCGGCAGTGCTGTCGATGATCTCAACCTCGAGGTTGCCGTACGTCTTGGAGCCAATGGCCGACAGGTCAATGTCGGGGATGTCGGCAATCTTGTAGGACTTGAGGGTCTTGGAGGCTTCGTAGATCTTGTTGGTGACACTCTCGGGGGCGGGGCCACCGTTGGCCAGGTTGTACTTGATACCAAAGTCCTCGTTGGGGCCTGTTCAGGGGCCATCGTTAGTACCTGAAGGCAAAAGCAAATCAAGATAGGAGTGAACTTACCACCAGGGTTGTGGCTGGCAGTCAGGAGGATACCACCAGTGGCCTTGCGCTTGCGGATGATGTGGCTGGCAGCCGGGGTGGACAGGATGCCATTCTGGCCGATCAGGAGCTTCTTGACGCCATATGCGGCACCAATCTTTGCGCACAGCTGAACGACCTCGGGGTTCCAGAATCTGCCGTCACCACCGATGACGAGGAAAGAGCCTGGAAGAGAGGGCTAAAGTCAGTTTTCATGTTCAGGGGGGACCAGCTGGAGGTTGGATGGATGGGGGGTGATGGCGGGGTTCTTTGTGAATGCATACCTTCGACGCCCTCGGGAATAGAGAGCAGAATGCTCGTGACGAAAGATTCACTGTAGTGAGGCTTCTGGAAGACCTTGACCTTCTTGCGAAGACCGGATCTGAATAGACATTAGAACCGTGACGACGATGTGTTGATGTTGTCTTGGCAAGCAGATTGCTCCCCGTGGTTTGGAGCAACCATGACGATCGCGGGGTAGTTTGGGGAGTTGTTCTGATGGACTTACGTTCCGGGCTTCTGGTCAGTGAAGGACTCGAATTCGACGGTCTTGACGCTCATGATGAATAGGTAGCAGCAATGTGTAGTTGGGAGAAAGTGAAGAAAGTAGAAAGAGAAAGAAAAGCTTTGAAGAGAGTCAATTGAGCGGTTAAAGCACCAGAGCTTCTAGAATGCACAGCTTAACAAGGTGTTGTGCTGCGTGAACAACGGTGTGCTAAATGTATGTACAGGGTGCTTGGATGCTGGGAGCTGGGACATCATAGCTCCAACCTAGCGACAATAGTTGAGATGAGATGCCCAGATGGTGGGGGTTTCGCCGGTCGGAAGTGGGGTGCTCTTGGGGTGGCCCTGGGTCATGTTGAGTGCTGTGGAAGCCTGTGGTTGCAGTGGCGTCCCGTAAGCGGCGAGAGATTCCGCGAATTCTCGTTTGTTCGGTTCGTGCACGGCGACAAAACCTTGGATTGGCTGGTAGCTTTTTTCAGGGGCAAGTTCAAAAGGGGGAAGGAGAAATGATAGACACGCCGCAAGACACGCATTGGTCATTGGACAGTGAAAAATGCTTCTTGAAACATGCACGATTGCGACAGTCTCGAGGTCAAATGGCGGTCACATGATGTCACGATGTTCTGCCGACTTCGATCGTGTCCAGCAGAGATGTGAGTCTGTGAATGACACTGCAGAAAGCATACGAAAGTCAACAGTCAAATCAACATGGTCAGTCACGGACAGCATCATATTCCAAAGTGTTGCCCAGAATTCAAGTGTATTCATTCGTTGTACCCAGTTCATTCATGACCAGCCCAAACCAAATGCGATATCCTGATCCTCAGTCCCTCTTGAAAACTGTGTCCTTGTAGTACCTGGCCTCCTCAATGCTCTCCAAGATGTCTTCCTTTGCCTGGTGCAGTGTCTTCTTCTGCGGTGCGCCGTGAATGACCTTCTTGGGCAGCCAGCGTCTGGCCGCCTCCTTGAGAGTGCTGACGTCGAGGATGCGGTGATGAAGGTGACGGACAACCTTTCTGTAGGGCTCCTTGCGCAGGAATCCGCGGTCGGCGTGCACGCTGTTGCCGGCGAGGATGGCACGCTTGGGTTCGGGAACGAAATTCTTGATGTATGCCAGCAGCTCGTCGGCCGCCTGCTCGGGTGTGACCGTCGAGGCGATCACGGCCGCTGTCAGACCGTTCTGCCCGTGTGTCTTGGTGCACCACTCGTCCATCTGGTCCATCCTCTCTTTGCTCTGGTGGATGACCGTGCCCCAGCCGGCCTCATCGACGACCTCCAGTGTGCCCGTAGTGATCATGCAGAAGATCTCAATGATCTCCTCGCAATCCGGGTCCAGGCCCGTCATCTGTCCATAGCGGTCAGCACAGTGTCATGAGATAATGTTGGGATCATGTTTGCTTGTCGCTTACCTCGCAGTCGATCCATACCAAAGGTTCATGAACAGCCATTTTGTGCGAAAGGAATGTCGTGGTTGTTGCAGATGGGAGGTTCCGACGTGGTGGGTGAAAATCAAAGCAACGACGATGGGGATGGAGGCGAAAAGTGCCCACGGTGCCACTGCCACCCAGAGAAACAAGCGCCAAAACGCCCAAAACCCAACGACACAACGACACAACGACACAACGCATATGACCAACAACCAATACGACCAATGAATTCCTTACAAAACACCCGCCTCAAAATGATTTGCAACGCAGAACGCCCCCAGAAAGCATTGCTCAAGCTTCGAATCGAAACATGAAGCGAGTTCTCAACCGCCACGCGCCTCCGCTACACCGTTTCCCCAGCCTGGCAGAGAATGAGAGACCGGGTAGGAATCAGATGGGCGAGCGATCATCGAATCCAGGATCATCGAAATCAGGATCGACGTCGCGTGGGCTTCGGGCTTTGTAGTTTGCGGCGCTTGGTCGGCATTTCGGGGCTGCTGGGTGAGACTCCGGCATCATCATGTCGGGCGCCCAACCGACCGGCAGGGCCCTCGTTGCGGCTCGCGCCGCCGTTGGTGCCCATGTCGCGTGGGCCTTGTGTTCTGCGGCGCTTGGTTGGCATTTCGGGGCTGCTGGGTGAGAATCCGGCATCACCATGCCGAGCGCCGGCGGAGCCCTCGTTGGGGCTCACGCCGCCGTTGGTGCCCATGCCGGAGGCGGAGTGACCGTTGTTCTGAACGTTTCCTTCGTCGTGGCCGTCGTGCTCGGCGTCTCCGTCGCGGTAGCCAATATCCTCGTCGTAGCCGTAGCTCTCGATATTTGCGTATTCGTCGACGGCCGTGTAGACCGGGTTGCCAGGGCCCTCGTTGGGACGTACGCCGCCGTTGGTTCCCGGGTTATAAGCGGCGTAATTATTGTTCTCAATGCTTCCGCTGTAGGCGTTCCTGTCATAGGCGGCGTGGCTGGGGCCCGTATGATAGGCGGTGTGTGCGTTGTTGTCGACGACGCCGCCATGGGCTCCCACGCCGTGGTTTGCATTGGAGCCCGTGTTATAGGCGGCGTATGCGTTGTTGTCGACGTTCCCCCCATGGGCTCCCGCGCCGTAGGCGCCATAGCCGTAGTTTGCATTGGAGCCCGTGTTATTGGCGGCGTATGCGTTGTTTTGAACGTTTTGACTGTTGGTACCCATCTCGTAGGCGCCGTAATTTGCATTGGTGCCCGTAGCATGGGCGCTGTTGTAGTTGTTCTGAACGTTTTGACCGTTGGTACCCATCTCGTAAGCGCCGTAGCCGTGATTTGCATTGGAGCCCGTGTTATWGGCGGCGTATGCGTTGCTTTGAACGTTTTGACCGTTGGTACCCATATCGTAGGCGCCGTAATTTGCATTGGTGCCCGTAGCATGGCCGCCGTAATAGTTGTTTTGGAGGTTTTGACCGTTGGTACCCATCTCGTAGGCGCCATAGCCGTAGTTCCCGACGTTCTGGCCGTGGGCGCCCGTATTGTAAGCGGTGGAACGGTTGTCCTCGACGCTTCCGCCGGCGTTGACGGTCGTGTGTACCGGGTTTTCAGGTGGCTGGGCTGCCTCGCGGTAAAGGTCCGAAATATCGGGAACGGGCTTCACATCGCGGCGGAGACGACAATGGCAATGGCGATGATCATGTTCATGGCGGCGGTGTTTTTTCTTCCGAGGCTCGACGAGTCTTTCGCGCTCCGCCCTGACCAAGTCGAAGAATTTGGCGTGGCACTTCTGAGCGTATTCGACCGTCTTCATGTGCTTTTCAAGCCAGCCGGGCGTCTGGAAGCGACTATATGCTTTCAGTGATGTTTTCATGTGTCGTTCGGCGCGTCGTATTTCCTCGGTCGCGTCTCTCATCTTCTGCACTTTTATCTTTTGCACCTGCCGAAGCCCCCAGGTCTTGTTGCCCATGATGTGCGGCTTGACTGGCATTCCCGTCTCGAGACATTTGGCCGTTGTCTCGAAACGTACGGTCCGGGCACGAGGCTCTGCGACGTCGCCCTCGGGGGAAGGCGCGCGGCTACGGGAAGCCCGAGAGCGCTCTTCCTTTAGATCACATTCTTCGTCATCAAAAAGGTCGTCGATCTCGTTCATCCTCTCAAACCTGCCTTCGACCAGCTGTATGTACTGCTCGGGACTTTTGTCCGTGTGAGTGTCGTGAAGCAGGATCTTGTACTCGTTGCGGACAGCGGTCTTCCGCCGGTTTCGCCTGGCCCGAAGTTTCTTGAGCCGGTCGTCAAAGACTCTCGCGTTGAATGCGTCTGGCTCCATGGCGGGTATGTGCCAGGCCTTCTCGGCCTCGGCCTGGTTATAAGTCCGCAAGGGCTCACGGGCCCGCGTGGAATTGATATTCGACTTGTAGTTCGAGAACATGTTGTCAACGGGCAGGGATTGGTGCAAGGTTGTTGCTGCTTGAGATTCTTCAAAGAAATCTGTTGAGATGGGAAAGTGGCTGATTCACAAACGGTCCAGAACGTTGGGAGTCGATCCAAAAATGATGCAATTTCGGAAGGAGTAAGGAGTAATGAGATTATGGCCGTCCTTGTGTGTCGGTTTATTGACGCACACTGGAGAGCAAGCAGGTAGCTGAGCTGTGAATGGAGGCAGGCGAAAGAGTGGATTCGTCTCTGTCCCGATGTTGTCGGATGTGTGTCGACAAACAGGCTGTTGAGTGCGGTCAGAGCCAGGAGTTTCGTTGGAAGCAAGAGGTAAAAGTCTGTGGTGAATAAGATGTAGTCTCGGCGAAGAGTGAATACGATCGTCCCTGTCTGTTTGTTCACGGTTGTGTAGACAAGCAGGTGATTGCGTTGTGGACAGAAGTAAGAGAGTATGGGGTAAACTTTGCCCGAAAATGTTCAGATGATTGATAGAAGGATTTCTGAGTCCAGTACAGAGTCAGATATGATGGACAGCGAGGGAATGAAGTTGTTCTCTTTCTTGATGGTGGAATGTGTGTGTTGCAAAGATGATGGACGGGACATGGTAGAAGCAAGAGTGGGTGCGTAATGTGCTGTTATAAATAATTGGTCCCCGTCCAGAATTGAGAAACCAGCGACCACCTTCTGATTTCTGTAGGGTTTTCTAATTGTGCTGTTGTCTCGGTGAACAGTTATTTTTTCAGCCTTCGGGAAAGCATAACTAGAAGTTTTAAAGATATTTTCTTCGTGGCTATTATTTAGGTGTACCACAGCCACCACGCAGAGCTGCTTGGTATGTGTAAATACCAAGCCATTATTTATCGGTGTAATATTAATTCCCAGACTAAAATCCTGACCCTGGGGAAATCAGAACTGGGTTATGAAATCCACTTCGTGGCTTCCAGGATTGATTTCGAGGTTCTTATATAAACATCCGGACATCATTTTAGGTGTTGCTGTCCACTAGTGCCAGCCAGGATATAAGGGATACCAGTGGAAAAGAAAAAAGAGAAAAGGAAAGAAAGTTGGATTGGAGTCTGGTATGATGGCGGCACATAGACCTCAAACACAACGATTGTGATTTGAACTCAACAAGCAAATTACTTGATTTCCCCCGCAGAACACACACTTGTTTCGTACAGTCCAAGTTGTTAGAGTTGAGAGGACGGAAGGATAGCTTAGCAATCCTCAGCCGTTTGGGGGTTGTAAAAAAAGAAACAAAAAAAACCTTATTTTGGAAATTTACCCAGGTCAATCAGCGTCTTATTATAGGATTATAAAAGCTTTAGAATAAAAGTCGCTAGCGTCCACAACCATTGGCCTTAATCCTACTTCTCGGCATGGAAAAAAAAAAAAGTTTATATCTGGAGGCGCAGTATACCTCCTGGAGTACACGGCTACTTGTGTACCATTTTCATTCTTGAGATTGCTACGTCTGTTCTTTGCTTTTCTCTTCGTTGACATGATCGACCGTCCTTCAAGAATCGACAATACCAAGCCATGCCAACATAGCGACGACCGGAATCTCCTGCCCGCTCTCGACTTCCCAAAACTTCTCATAGCGCCTCAAAGCCGCACGGCCATCATCTTCTTCGAGTCTCCAAAGCCACACCTGGTCAGGAGCCGAAAAGACCTCACAGTCAGGTTTTGCGCCAGCCTCCATGAGCGTTTTCACAATATCCCAAAATCCTTGTACCACCGCCGCGTTGAGGGCACTGCCATATCGACCCGCCTCGCGCATTCACATCGGCACCTCTTTCGAGCATGATGCGGATAGGTGCCGTCTGGGCCGCGTAGGCCGCAGCCTGCAAGGACGTATGGAAGTATCCTCCTTGGGCGTTGACGTTGATCTTTGGACAGAGCTCTAGCAACCTTTTTGCTCGTCCGCTGTTGTCGATCTCTTGCAGGGCACAGGCGGACTGGAGAGGAAATCCGTATTTGCCACCCCCGAGGTCGGGGTCAGCTCCAATGTCCAGCATATACTCGATCATGTCCCAGGCGTCTCGGAAGGAGGCGTCTCTATTGCTTAGTTTCCTTTCTAGCAGTCCCTGAAAGGCAGTAATCCCGCCCGGCCCTCCGGTATCGTTGATAACCGCGCCCCTTTGAAGAAGAGCATTGATTAGCCGCAGAACGTTTTCTTTCTTTTCGACCAAGTCTTTATGCATGAATATCGCATGAAGAGGAGTACCATATCTCCCAGCCCGAGCAGATGCGTCGGCTCCATGGGCCAGGAGAACTTCTGCAGTCCCAACATACATCCAGCAATTCATACATGCGGCTTGAAGAGGAGTTCCATACCGCCCACCCTTGCAATTCACGTCAGCTCCTCGCTCAATGAGCATCTGTAACTGCGGTTCAGACTCCCAGCCGAAGAAAAGAGCGGCAGTGGCTGTTAAAGAGCAGCCATGATATCCACCAGAAATGTTTGGGTCGGCCCCATGCTCCAGTAGCAGCTTGACGCCTTCAATGCCCTTGTATTGGCAGGCAGCCTGTAGAGCGCATCCGTATTTCCCTCCAGATATGTTGATTTCAGCGCCGTGTTCCAGGAGCAGCGTCGCTATTTCAGTACCCCACCACAGTGCACAAGTCGCTTGCAAGGCGGTTCCGTATTTCCCTCCCAGAGCGTTCACGTTAGCCCCGCGATCCAGGAGGAGCTTCACGATTTCTCGAAGTCCAGAGAACGCGGCTGCCTGTAGGGCGTTCCCGTAGAGGCCACCTTGGGCGTTAACATCAGCCCCTGCGGCAATCAAGACTTGTACTTTGACCAAGTGCGATTGTTGGTCTTCGAGAACCCGCTCTTCCAGTAGCCTACATGCAGCCTGGAGTGGTGTACCCCATAATTTGCAGCTGGCCTCCAGGTCCGCCCCAGCCTCCAGGAGAGAGGTGACGCACTGAACTGTCCCTGAAAGGCACGCCTGATGAAGCGGCGTACCATGATGTTCGCTTATGGCGTTGACATCAGCGCCATAATCGAGCAAAAGGTAAAAGGCGGCTTCGTAACGGCCCGCGCCTGCAGCCTTATGCAAGGCTGTCAACTGGTCTGGACCAGCTTGGTTGACTTTGGCAACGTCGTCACTGGGATCAAGAAATTCGAGATAGTCGATGTCGTTTTGAACAGCCGCTGCCAGATGAAGCATCTTATAATCAGCACCCCGGTCGCAAAGAAGCACGGCGATGTCCTTGTGATCCTTAGAGATAGCAGCCTCCAGTGGGGAACACCCGTCATCGTCCCGGGAATCCATGTCAGCTCCATGTTTGAGAAGAAAGCGTAGATGCTCCAAATTGCCTTGGTCTGCAGCATTTTGTAGACTCGACCGACCGCGGTTGTCTCGCGCACTGATATCGGCACCTCGACGGAGCAGCAGCTTCGAGGTTGATATCTGACGATGGGCTAATGCTGCCATGAAAGCAGTACTAGGACCATCATCATTGACGAAACTAGTACTGGCACCACTATAGGGCTCAATGATGGCATTGATGCCCGCGCCCATGTCGAGGATCTTCTCAACCATGTCAGTGGACCCCCCTACAGCTGCGTAATAGAGAGCCATGTCAAGGTCATCCCGTATCAGATACTGGTTTGTACCAGGCAAATCTTCGGAAAGCAAAAGATGTGTCAGAACTGGAAAATTCTGGAATGTTGTGAAGCACTGCGGCAGCCTGAGCATAGTGAATCCTGGCTCTCTGTCGTAATGAAGTTCTCCATAACGCAAGTCAACGAAATGACCATGCATTGAAAGCATCGTCGCCATGCTCTCGCTACGCGGAGCCAGAGCGCTTAAAGCCTTGCGTTTGACACTTTCTGGCCAATATTCATGTGGTACCATGTTCAAATGGTACGGCCAACATTGTGCCACGGCTACGCAATCAATGCGGAGGGGAAGGCCACTACTGTTATTGTGTCGTTGAAGATGAAGCGCAAGCCATGAGTGACCAATCAGCAAGTGTGCTTCAGACTCGGAGAAGGCGAATGGTGCAACTGAGCTTTTGCGTATTTGGCTTGATAGCAGATATTGCTGAATGGAGTAATGGGCTATTACGGATTTCGCCATTCATGTCCGTGACTGTGAGCCCAGGCATCATCTTGAGAATGCCGTCAGGGTAGAGCCGGTTTCTCTTATCGAACGCAACAGAATCGTCGGGGCGGATAGCGCAGATCTCAGCGAGCGTTTCTAAGTCCAAAAAGTCGATCGCCCTCTCAACCACTTCTCCTTGCACCCAGCTGTGTTCAAAGGCCAGCCAAATCAAAATACGTCTGACGTTTTCCTGATGCTGTGCATCAATGGCGCCGAAGATCCTTTCGTATGTTTCGTCAAGGCCCTTTGGGAGATTATCAAGGGCTTGAGACACTGAATCTCGATCGAATGCTTTGCTGAGCTCTGCCATTTGCAAATACACGTACTGGAACCTGAGTAATAGTCAGCATTGAACATCTAAGCCATCAAACTATGGCCTCTAAGACCTGAAGTGTGTCTCGTTTGAAACAGGACGCTCCAAAAAGAATTGTAGTGATTTTGAAGACCTACATGCCGTCTGCGTTCTTGACGAGTCCATCTCGAACTTTATTTTTGACTTCAGGGGTCAAATGTTCGAAATCTGGAGAGTCAAGAGTTGACTTGATGTAGCACCCAATGTCGTGGTTGAGAATTTGACGATGAACATCACTGTGTAGATCGATGACGTCTCCTTGATCAGCGGCACCGAGGGGACCCATGCGACCAGCGATATCAGACTGATTCCTGCTAGTGCACAGGATATGGTTGCTGCTCGGTGAGTTCCTCACAACATAAGCAAGATTTTCCAACAGCTTTTGTCTCTCGTTGTTTAAAGCTGGGCACTCATCCAAACCATCGAGCACAATATGAACCGAGGAAAAGCCTGTCGCTGCAGCAAGAAACGCCTCCCGAAACTCTTCGGTTGATGGTCGTGATCCTCTTGCTTTATGCCTGCTGCGAAATGCTTCAATTGCTTTTGGGGTGTCCGGTCGAGCAGTGCAAAGCTGCTTGATGAGCGAAGAGAACATGGCATCAGTGCTCTGGCTCGCCGGATCATTGAAGCTGAAAAAGAAGTAGGCCAATGCAGCCTCCGAGTCGATTCGCTTGTCGAGGTACTTGATGACAGACGAGCTGATAATGGATTTTCCTGAACCAGCTGCATATTTGATGTCAAATACATATTTCAAATTAGGTGTGGAGATTTGTAGACGTACCTTTTCCGTGGAGCCACAGGAAGGAATTGGGACTCTCTTCCCAATGCTTGAATGTATCGTTGTCCTCGACCAGCCATTGATTAGTGCCTGTCTGATATTTATCACGGGCAGCATTGAATAATCTCGAGTGGTCGAGCTCACACAGCCAATCCAATAGCTCAACTCGTTTTTTGTCGCAGAGGGCCTCTTCAATCGCCTGCTTTCGTTCCAAGAGGTGGGCGCTGATTGACTCCAACCTGCCTGTCGTTTCACGATGGCATCTTTCCTTCGCCTCACGCTCCTCAAGGTCCTTGAAAGGCTTGTTGAAAGCGAGGAATGCTTGCTCTCGTTCCTTGACTTTGTCTAGAAGAGCGCCCCAATCATCCCATTCAGCCATGTCGCGTGCGTAACGGGCCACAGAATTTTTGGAATAGTAGCAGTACGCCTCTGCTTGCAGGTAGAGAATCTGGCGGTAAAGTTTCTCCAGTGAACTCTAGACATATATACCTCATTAGTACCTAGGTACATGCCCCTCTCACGAGAACTTTTCCATACCTTGAAGTTGATGTGAGAAGTTTGCCTTGATCCGTCACCAGCCGGCTGCTTCTCATAACTAACATAGAGATCCTCATACTGTTGGCTCCGCGCAAGAAGGTCCGAGATGTATTCGAGGCCTTTCGCCAATGATGTAGCCTGCTTGGATGGGTTGAGCAAGAGCTTGGAATTCGCGTTAGCATGGTACATGGCGTTTGATCATCCCGTACTCACTGGCAACAAGAGACTGACTCCAGCCCATGCTATGGAGGCTTGTGGATTGCCATCTAGCGCATTAGTGATAAAGTCGCTCGCCTTGTCCACCACTTTGAGCACTGGCTCTACAACGTCTTTGACCTCGATTTCTGTCGAGTCGCCGAACTTGAGCTTCCAGGCATCGTGTTTCACTTGGTCCATCTTGCGTGTTAGGACGACCTTCATCTGCTCCCGTTTCATCGGTCCTACAGCAATTACTGAGGCGAGAGCAATGCCAAGATCTCCACTCTGACGGATCGAGTCTTCGTATTTCTTGATAAGTTTGGGATTCTCATGTTGCAGTCTTCCATAGGCAACCTGAGGGTCGTTTGTCAGGACGTATTTACGAGTACAATGTCGGGGTTTTGATACTCACATCCCAAAGCTCACGGATATGTACTTCACCTGGCTCAACAAGCTTGTTGTGAATTTCCGGGAGGAACGTTTGAGTTGGTTCGCTCGTCTCGTCTGGGCGTGTTTGAGCGGTACTTGGGGATGTCGCCCTCGACGCTGGCGCACATTGTAGGTCTTCTTCGTCGCCATCTTGCACTGAGCGCAGACTCTTGGGCCGGGACGGATGACGCAACTTTTCCCACCAATATTTGGGCTTGAATTTGTGCATCTGTAGCATTCTTTGGAAAGCTTGACGCTCACCTCACACAGAATCCCATCCGAGTGTTCTAGTGAGGCAATTTGAGTTGAGAAAGCAGTGACATTGATTTGTGCAGTGGGTCGAACCCACTGTTTGCCACGTCTTCTACATATCTGGGTCTGGTCTCCAGCCCAAATTTGATATCGGCGTGGCTCGTAGTAATGTAGGTGATTTTAACTGCCTGTAGAAAGTGGCCCAGAAAATGTCCGGAATCTTGGGAGTCGTCTTCTGAGTTATCAAAATATGATCATCTCAAAACCGGCTGTCTCCCCTTTGCTTTGTTGCGATCTGAATGTAGCCGCCGGAATAAACCGTCAAGCTCCGAGAGCTGATACCGAGATGATATCTCGGGAAGATTCTGCAGCCGTTACGATATCTGACCAATCTTTCGGCCCTCAGGCCCTCATCGTTGCCATTATATCCGATGTTGGTGACGATCGGCAACGTGTATGCTTGACCCCGAATCTCTCATGCTTGACCAGCCTGCGTTATGCCATGCCGCTCCGATGATAATAGTTCTGAGTATTAGCAACGAAGCCTTGCAAATCGCGGAAGTCCCGTAGAGATTCAGAAACGTTGCCGAGTTATTCTATGATATTTACTGTGCATTGTGATCTGAAGCTTTTGTCGTTGTGTCTTGTCATGGCTACCTAGCCAATGTACGACGGAGAAACCCGTGCCTTGGCTCAGGATGCCGCCATATGTTGGATTAGATTGAACATTTAGGTGGGTGGCGGGCAAGCAAACGAAGAATATGTTCTACCAAGAGCATATATGACATTATTGCTGCAGCTGTTCTATTTGGGGAATTTTGATGGATGTTTGACTTGATCATGCCCAGGCAGTCCAGTGCTTTGAATTGGCAATCGACGAGGCTTGTGCGACCAATATTCTATGAGTTCGCGATATTTGCCGACATATGCAGCCGATCATTTGTGGCTATTGGCCAATAAACTCAAGCCAAAGTCCAAACTTGCTATTTGAACTGGCCAGATGGAAACAAGGCAAGATCTTCACGCATGAACGTAGTACAAATAGAGGAAGAGAAGAGGGGATACTACTCGGACTTGACAGCCGGTATTCCCATTCAAACACGAGAGTGTAATTTCTTTCTGCTCGATGATCACTGTAATCGTGTATCTATCGAAGCGAGTACCTTCTAACGCAACTGAGCTATCTTTTCTTCTCGGCTTCCCAGTGCCAGATCAATAATGCCAATATGGCCAAGCCAGTAAATACCCACCACTATTTGAGCCTGATGACAGCTGCTGACATCAATTTGCTTAGACCCTCCACAGCCACGATGGACGGCAGCGAAATTCAATAGGAACAGCACAAAACGAACGCTTTTCACCTTTGAGTTCGAGAGCCAGCCTGTTAAATGGCGCCCACCATTCCCTGCTGTCGTATCTGGAAGAATATCACGCTGGGGCACAGGGAGATAACGAGCAATGCTCGTTCGTCCCGGAAACGTCTGCGCGCCTCGCAGATTCGAATAGGACGAGCAGCTCTCAAGCGACTCTGCCGAAAGGGAAGCCCGTTCCAGACAACTCGTGTCAGGCAATACGATGCATGGAGTGGTGGTGGTGGTGGGAGATTGGCGCTGCTCTGCTCAGTGTCTCCTGCATCTTTGCGATAGTTGGAATACTTGTGCATATCGACAACATGACGATTGGACAGTGGTATTTCATGATAGCGCCCAACTCCCTGATAGCCATCATGACCACCGTGTCAAAGACTGCCATGATGGTACCTATCGCATCTTGCATTAGCCAGGTGAAATGGGACTACTTCCGGAAGACATCGCATCCCTACAAAGACCTCGAGACATTCGACACTGCGAGCAGAGGTCCTTGGGGCTCTCACTATTTTCTGGGTCACATGCGGACACAAGCATTGACCGCATCGGCACTGGCTATAATCACCCTGGTAGCTCTCGGCTTTGAGCCCACAGCCCAGCAGATACTGCGGGTATCCACCAGAGAACAGGAGATATATCCTCAACCATCAATATTTCTAGGCTCAGACTATGCATCAAGACTTGGTAACTCAGTAGGTCGACCGGTTTTTGATATGTCGCAAATGATCACCTAACAAATTTCGCATAGATATTCGAGGGCTCCTTCATTAACAATTCTCTGTACATTTTTTCGACTGTCATAGGCGGTCTTTCCGGAAACAACCTACGACTGGAAATTGATTGTCCCTCCCAATCTCTGAACTGTACCTGGCCCCCATTCAATACTTTGGGGGTCTGCACAGTTGCGCAAAATGTCACGAGCGAGATAGTGCCGGTTTGCCTCAATGAAGACAACAATAATTCCACTGATCAGAATACCACGTGCCATTTCGACTTTGCCAAAGTTCGAAACGAGTCGCTTATCGGACCGACAACTCTGCCGTGGCAACCTCTCTTTCGCTCAGCGGTCCCACAACCTCTGATATTGGACTGGCAATTGATGCACCATTCTGTGATGGTGCCTTTCAAACATTTGGCTTCCGTAGCATCTATCGGCATTGGCCACGATGGTCTCAACTTAGACTTGGTAAGGTCTGCATTCAACCAATCCGAATCGATCACGAGGAGTAGGACTATCGATTCATTTGAAGCATGGAGTGTTCAATGGTACTGGTGCAGCCACTCTTACACAAATGTTCTTGCCACGCCGTCTGGACTACAAGAGTTCGATGTCTCGAGCAATATCATCTATCCGGATATCAACAATTACCACGTGCGTACACAGGCCCAACCTGCCCAGACTTACCGGGTAAATGGGTCCGACGTCAAGTATCGCATTGAGAGCATAAGGGGTTCCGAGAACGCCCTGTTCAAGTATCTTGCCAAGACTCTCACCACAGGTAGCTCCGATGACGAGAACGATTTCTTAAGCTTCGGGCAATATCTATACGAAGCTGACATACCTCAGTTTGCGCAAAACGTGGCTGATACTTTGTCTGTTCTCGTCCGCCAAAATCAGAGCGGGGACAACCTATGGGCGAGCGCGTATGGCGGGACTGCAATGGGTACCGTGGCATACTACCACGTACGAGCGGGATGGCTGGCGCTCCCATGTATTGAGGTACTACTGACTACCGTCCTCTTGGCCGTGGTTATCTTGAAAGCCAGGCGGCAGGCACTGCTCAAATCGTCTCAGCTAGCACTTGTGGCATACGGCCGGGAAGGACGGGGGCAAGACTTGGCCAACGTGGATGTATACAGCAATGCGACTGCCTTGGAAAACACCATTGGCCATCTGCAAGTCCGGCTGGACAGGAATGAACTGGGAAGGGTGGGGTTTGTTCAGACGCCCGATTGCACTGGAAGTGAAAATGAGTCGGATTTTCGTTCACGTAGTGCAAGCTGAAACACCCTTTCGCGCACGATTACCTGAGATTTGTGGAGGGTGCTGTTGGGATTAAATTGCAAGACTCGTTGTAATCCAGTGAAAGGTGAACGGTAGCTCAGATAACGTGTTGGATCCCGAGTTATATGTCAAAGCTAAACGCGCTATCATGTCGATATTTAGTCTCTACAAGTGTGGTCATATCTTACTCTATCAATCATTCGTCTATCGTAATCATTCGCCTCTAATTTTGACAGGCCTTAGACGAAAGGGACATCGACTGTATGATTCGGCGCCGAGAACACAGTATCGGATGGATTCATACGAGACATGCATGGAGGAGCGTGGACTATTATCTGCTGTGCCTCGAGGATCGGTTCGAAGCTCCTGGGCTGATAACGCCAGGCGACACGCGAGAAGTGTTCCATTGGTTGAGTATGTGGTCAAAGGATGCCCTGGATCTGACATGTGTGGCCTGCCAAGACTACGTGGCTGTCAGAGGCTTTTTGATAAAGACAGGCTAGACGACCGAGCACGAGATAAACAATACGTCGAAACCATTCTTCATACAAAATCTCGACGCTGGAACTTGGGCAATTCATCTGGGTTCTGGAGTCTTTCATGCTCCTTATCTCATTTTGAGCCGATTTCGAAAATGGCCTTCGCAGACTTCAAGATCGTTGCCAATGATGAGAGGCTTCAATTGGCGCTCTTCATATCTGTGATCGGCTTAGCATTGTATACTGAAATCAAATCATGGCATGTAAGTAAATTGCCTGAATCACATATGACCATGATCTAATATTTCCACAGACTATTCTGCGCCCCCAGTATGCCCGAGTCGCTCGGCTTTTCTCCAGGACCAAGTCAATTATGGATGATTATGTAAACCTTCAATGATGTGTTTCAAGGATGAAAACAATACTCATGTAGGACAGCGATCAGCGAAATATTATAAACCCTGGAAGTCGTCTACTCAGACCGTGGTAGTGTCCTCAAAGAAGCATATCGCTGAACTGAGCGAGGCGGCTGGGCTCTCCCAGAGAGCTGTGTACGCAGATGTAAAATCCCGTTCTCTCCATATTACTGGGCTCGACTGATTATACGCAGATGTTTGGCTTCAAACACAACATGAACAAGTATGAGCACAACACAGATGATCACAAACTGGTCCGAACGCGATTGTTCAGTCGTGTTCTGCAAGTCAATGGGCCAGCTCATCTCCAGGCGCTCTACCCACACCTGATGTCCCGACTACATGAGGGCCTGGCTGAAGAGTTTGGTGACAGAGGTACTCCGCCTTAATTGATATGATATAAATGCTCTCTTGGTGGCTGACAATGCGAGCAGAAGTCGTATCATTCCCAGTCGCGCAAGTCATCCGGCGACTTTCCTCGCAACTCATGAGCCTCGCCTTCTTTGGCAAGACACTGTGTATGAAAAGCCCCGGAATTTTGTTATGGAACACAAATTGCTGACTATGAAAGCCTCGAGTCCAGAGTTTGCAGATGCACTACTACGGTATCCTCAGGACATGGTCAGGTGCATGGGCGCATTCCAGATCACGCCTGGATTCATGTCACCGTAAGACCTCGGCTCCTCTGAGATCGACCATAATTCCCAGTCCTGATGCCTGCGCCCAATTTAGCTTGATACATGCAATCCTTACAAATCGAGGTCAAGCAATGCATCTCATCCAAGGACAGCTTCGTGAGTGCATGGGCTCCGGCCACTCGACGTGGAACGAAGAGGAACAAATCAAAAGTGTATGGCTCCTTTTTACGGCTTGGTGGTTCTCGTCGAAGCTCATAATCTATAGCTCACCATCATGCACAACATGACCACGTTGACAGAGGAAAGCGACTACTGGGATCCGGAACTCCTCTCGCAGTCGCTGTTAGGAATCTGGTTCGCCGCCTCTCATCAACCGTGGATGAACCTCAACTTTGTCATACTGGAGCTCTGCGCAAGAAAAGACTGGCAGACGGCCCTTCGTGAGGAACTCAAACAGCACTTGCCACTAGATTACAAAGTCTTGGAGCAGCTACCCTTGTTGAACGGCTTTATCAAGGAGACCGTGAGGCTCAACCCGCTGGATACTCGTATGAAAGCCTCAACCAGATTCCCATGGAGAAGTAATAGCCCACTAACATCTATGATAGTCGCGATCCGGAGGAAAGCCCTGAGACCATATACATTCTCTGACAATTCTATCTTCGTCCCTCAAAATGCCACCGTCTGTGTGTCGGCGTACAACCATATGCATGATCCAAAGACGTACCCCGAGCCGGACTCGTTTATACCTACTAGGTTCTCGCCAGATTCAAATGTCCAGCAACACAAATTCACCGACGTATCGGAGACTTTTCCGGTTTGGGGGTACGGGTCGCTTGCATGGTAAGAAGCCGGAATTCTTAGTATTTGTCTATCGCTTACTCATAATTCGTGACCAGCCCCGGACGCTTCCATGCATCATTGATCATCAAGATGATATTGTCACAACTGCTTCTCAAGTACGAATTCAAACTCGAGGACGAGAAGGCGCGGACGAGGTGGTCTTGGGAGACGTTCACTATGCCGTACGAGTCGACTCGCGTAGTATTTACCAAATGTGAATCTTGAATAAACTAGGTTAGGTAGCTCCAACAGTTCGTTTTGTCAAGCACCAGCAGATTTCCTATCGGCTGTCTGATCGTACACTTGTCACGAAGTGTTCCCCTTTTATCTAGACGGACAGTGTGTCAGTTGGAGTGGTCAACTTGAAGATGTTTACTATTCTCTGTTATCTATTACAAGCTTATATAGACTGCATAGGCCTTTATCCACTTGGTACCGTCGGCCCACTTGTTCAAACGTCGGTTCATCAGGCAGCTTAGAAACAGTACCTACCTATGTAGATTGAAAAACAATCACTCGACGAGTAGAGACATATTAATTCAACACCCGATATTGAGTCTCTCGGCTACGTAAACCTAATAATCAACCCCCGAGTGTGGAACAAATACATCACTTGGCGCCGCGGCATCGAAACCGATCGGTGCGGCGGGGAACCTCGGCAGCCGCAGCGAAAGTCCGGGGTAAGGAACTCCAACTGCCCCGCAGAAAGTGACGATAAATAAATATCGTGGCCAGACTGACGACTTATCGGCTTGTTGTATCTGTTACCTTACTCGTCAAAATTGTTGTTCTTCCTTATAACCAAAACGCCAAGCCAACCAATTGGTCAAAGCAACTCACATATTTCGTGTATTGTGTACATCATGGCCGATCGCATCAAGCAAATATCGAGCCAGCTCAACTACCCCAAGGGGTTGTTGGCAGGCCAGACGGCCATTATTACTGGCAGTGGACAAGGCATTGGCGCCGAAGCAGCACGGCTGTTTGCCAACGAGGGAGCCAAGGTTATCGTGTCAGACATTGATGGCAGTATGTGAACCGACTTCTCTTAAGACATCTTCCATGGATTTCAAGGCAATATATATCCCCCACTCATACGATGTACTTACTTCTTCTACAGCAAAAGCACAGTCCGTAGCAGACAGCATCAACGCCGGCGGCAGCGGCCGGGCCCTGGCGGTGGCCGGCGACATGCTGGACGCGGCGTACATCAAGACGCTGGTATCGAAAGCCGCCGAGTTCGGGGGCGGCAAGATCCACATCATCGTCAACAACGCGGGCTACACGTGGGACGGCGTGGTGCACAAGACGACGGACAAGCAGTGGGACGCCATCGTGGCGCTGCACGGGACGGCGCCGTTCCGGCTGGTGCGCGAGGCGTCCCCCTACTTCCGCGTGAAAGACGGCGAGCCCCGCGCCATCGTCAACATCTCGTCGACCAGCGGCGTCCACGGCAACGCGGGCCAGGCCAACTACGCCTTCGCCAAGGCCGGCGTCACGGGCCTGACCAAGGCCATCGCCAAGGAGTGGGGCCCCCAGTTCGGCGTCCGCGTCAACACCATCGCCTACGGCCACATCGAGACCCGGCTCACCCAGGCCAAGGAGAAGGGCGCCTTCATCACGGGCCCCGGCGGCGAGAAGATCGCCCTCGGCATCCCCGAGGCCCAGAAGCAGGCCGCCGGGCCCCAGCTGTACGCCGACATCCCGCTGCGGAGGCCCGGCGCGCCGAGCGAGGCTGCCAGTGCCATCCTGGCCGTCGTCAGCCCGCTCTTCTCGTACGTGACCGGCCAGACCATCATGGTCACTGGTGGTCGCAACATGTAATCTAGTAGAAAAAGAGAATAGTCACTGCTAAACACAACCACGCTTCACAAGCAGTTGAGAATACTTGGCAAATTTGCGGCCTAACTTTTAGGCCTTATATATTAGTAGTATCATCGGTAGAAGATGAAAACACAAGCCGTCCTAACGCCAGGCAGTCCTCGTGTTCCTGTTGTACACCTCAAAACTTCGTCAAGTCAAATCTTTTTGACAGGTACATTGCTCGCCACGCCACCATTTTCCATTCCCCCTCATTGAAAGACCCGCTCCTTAGACCTTGAGCCAGAGGCTCAGGACACCCTTTGCGTACTCGACAATCTCGTCGCCTCCCAGCTTGCTCTCGCCGTAGACGCGGTCGACGAAGGAGATGGGCACCTCGGCGACGGTGCAGCCCATGGCCTTGGCGCGGACCATCATCTCCATCTGAAACGTGTATCCCTTGCTCTCGGTGCTCTCGATGACCTTTTGCAGGATGGGCCTCTTGTACAGGCGGAAGCTGCCGGTGAGGTCGCTGACGCCGGGGCGCAGGACCGTGTCGGCGAACAGGTTGGCGCCGCGCGAGACGAACTTGCGCTTCAGGTCCCAGCCGTAGACGCCGCCGTCGCCGGCGTACCGCGTGCCCGTCACGATGTCGTAGTTGCCCTTCTTCTGCAGCTCGATCATGCGGGGGATGAACTTGGGGTGGTGGCTGAAGTCGGCGTCCATGATGATGACAAAGGTGCCCGTCACGAACTGCATGCCGTGCACGTAGGCCGTTCCGAGGCCCAGCTTGCCGGTTCGGGTCTTGAGGATGACGTGTGGTGAGTAGGCCTTGACCAGCTGGAGGGCGACCTCTTGCGTGCCATCGGGCGAGCCGTCATCGACGATGATGAGCTCCCAGTCGAGGTTGCTGCATGTCCGTTAGTTTGTCTCTTCAGCTTGTAGCCGCATCGAATCAAGGCACGCCGTTCGAGGGAACCTGGTCTCGGTCGGGTTCGGCAAAAGTAACATACTTTTCGGTAAAGGTACGGTTCAGCAGCCAGGCGACAATGGGCAGGTTCTTGCGCTCGTTGAATGTCGGCAGGATCACCGAGTACTTTTCTCCCTTGGGTGCCATTGTGTCGAGTGGTTGAAAGTAATATTAGATCAAAAGGACGGAATCGCAATAGTGGGGGTTGGAAGAAGAATCGAAAGAGATCTGCTGGATTGTCGGCGGGCAGGCGCAAAGGAATGGATGAAGTTGGTGATAAGGGGGGGAATCCGGAGCTGCTACGTCGCGTGAATTGAGGGTCTGGACACGGTTTACGGGGGAGCTAACTGAGAGGCCTGGAGGTGCACATGCATCGAAGGTTGGAGCTCGGGCCTAGCCTTAAAATCCTGTGGGGATTCTGATGTCAAGCTAGCACAGTACCTACCTAGGTAGACCCAGCAGAAATGTACCAGTGGCATTCTATCAATTCAGTATAAATTCAGCATACCACATTGCAAACAAAGATTAAATGCATCCTACTATTTTCTTGATTTTTATATAGGTTGGCCATGGCCTTAATTTCTATGTCGTATTTGATCGGTATTTATACAACATTTGCTATCCAATGAGGTACGACAGTCATACCAACGTCTAGAAACCCCTGCCCTTCCTCTTGACGACTGGTTTCTTGACCGCGCCACTGGTCTTGATTTTCTTCTCGTCTTTGGCGCCGTTGATGGTCTTCTTGGACATGGTTTCCTGCTCTGCAAGAAGGCGTTCTTCCTGCTTCTGCTTGTCCACCGCCATCTGGGCCTCAATCTCCATCTTCCTGTTGAACTCGGTCTCCGTGACGCGCTTGTCTCTTGCCGAGTATCCCTTCTCTTTCACAGAGTAGAAGACACCACCGAGCTCGGCGAGCCAATGAGGATCGACCGCCGTCACGACAGACATGTATTCCTTGCTCGTGAGGATAAGCTCATGGTACACCACATAGTCGGGAAGAAATCCCAGCCCGTACAGTGCCGAAGTTGGGTGTAGTTGTACCGTGACCGACGTTCTGAGGTTGACGTATTCGCCGATTCCCTTCACTTTCGAAGCTTGGTGGTAGTAGCCGGAGCAGATACATTTTCGAATTACGTCCCAATCAGTTCCACAGGAAACCATCTCCATCTTCTGCATCTTCATGATATCCAGAAGTTGATCACGGATCTCTTTGGCCCGGCGAAGCGACTTGGGATGCAGGAAGTGACGCGTACACCAGCCGTCGGAAAAGCCATTGGATCTCCACTGCGAGTAGACGTGCAGGAAGGTCAAGTGGTCCGACTCGGGAACAAAGAACTTCTCACGTGCAGCATCTGACTCTTCCTGGCGCTCCTTTGGTCGGTAGAAAACGTTTGGAACGGAGAGCATGGCGACGATGGTCACCATTTCCTCGCTGCAGTCATATTCCTCGGACATGATCAACAGCTTGGCCAGAGGGGGGTCCATGGGGAAAGCGTTCATCTTTGAACCCAAATCGGTCAGCTCGCCAACATTGTCCAAAGCACCCAAAGCCCACAGATCGAACAGCGATGTAGTGATCACGTCCTGGGGTGGTGGATCCATGAAGTTGAAGTCCAAAAGATCCCGTACGCCGAGGGATTTCAGCAGCAGTACCGTGTTGCTCAGGTTCGTTCGCTGGATCTCGGGAATGGTGGCGGTATAAAGTTCGTCCTTGAATGCTTTCTCGGTAAACAGCCTAAAGGCCTTGCCAGGACCAGTTCTGCCAGCACGTCCAGCACGCTGGCCTGCATTGGCCTGGGAGATGGGCGTAATCTGCAAAGTATCCATACCCATCCGCGGGTTGTACACCTTCAACTTTGAGTAGCCAGCATCCACCACGTACATGATACCATCGACAGTCAAACTCGTTTCTGCAATGTTGGTGGCGACGATGCACTTCCGGACTCCGGGGGCAGCGCGGTCGAAAATCTTGGCCTGGAGATCTGCCGGCATTTGACTGTAAATTGGCAATATGCTCAACTTGGGTGGGTCGTTCAATGCGTCGAGTCTTTCCCGGAGCAGCTCACAGGTGCACTCGATGTCTTCCTGGCCAGTCATGAAAATCAGAATATCGCCGGCTGCCATCGATACATGGATCCTGAGGGCTTGTTGGACTGCTGCATCAACATAATCCTCAACCGAGGACCCGTGAAACATGACATCAACCGGGAACGTTCGTCCAGGAATAAAGAATTCCGGTGCGCCTCCAAAGAATTCCGAAAATCGCTTCGAGTTCATCGTGGCCGACGTAACAATGAGCTTGAGATCGGTTCGCCGTTGCAATATTTTCTTGAAGAGGCCCATCAAAACGTCCGTGTTAAGCGCTCTTTCGTGTGCCTCATCCATGATGACGCAGGAATAGCGGTCCAGATCCTGCTCGTTGAGCGATTCTCTCAACAAGATACCGTCCGTCATATATTTGATGACGGTCTCGTCGCTCGTGCAATCTTCGAATCGAATCGCATACCCGACGGTGCTTCCCAGTCTCACTTCCATCTCTTCGGCCACACGCTTGGCCACACTCATAGCTGCGACACGTCGAGGTTGAGTACAGCCAATCATGCCTCGGTTGCCGTATCCATCCTCATATAAGAATTGTGCCAGCTGCGTCGTCTTTCCGGAACCTGTCTCGCCAACCACAATGGTGACCTGGTTGTCTGAAATAACTCTCATCAGGTCTTCCCTGACAGCAAAAGCAGGCAGATACTCTCGCTGCTCTCTGAGGGTCTTGCTCTTGCTGAAGTCGGAAGCACCTTCGCTCTTTTTCATGTGCTCGCTGAACTTGTTGCCTCCCGTCTTGGTGGCGTCGTCCTCGGCCGCTATCGGAAGCGCGCTGTCGCCCTCGTCCTCCTTGACTCCCATGATATTTCCCAGTTTCGTGCCAGCCATATTCGTAGCCTCCTGCGCCTGCCGCTGTCTCTCCCTCTGTTGCCTCCGCTCCTTGACAACGCGACTGCCTTTCCGGCTGTATACGGCCATGTCGCTTTGGTAATCCCTGACGGCAGGGACGGGATCCAGCTGTTTCGTGAACACGGTCCTGCCGTCCAGGAACGGCGGCTTGAGGTCGTGCACCAAGAGGTGTATTCTTGTGCCCTCATCGTCGTCCTCGAAGTCGTCGCCAAAGCGCCGCTGGGCGACACCAGACGTCAGCATACGGTTGGTTTCCCAAGCGTCATTGTCCTTTTGCCGCTGCAGCTGTCGCGCGTTCAGGTGCTTCTGGCCCGACTTCTTCTCGACCATGTCCTGCTCGCGGTGCCGCTGCTCGACCCAGGTGTCCTCGTACGAGGCGAAAGGGTCGTGCGTCTCGTCGCCAAAGGTATGGCCATTTTCATCACCGAGGTACCAGTCACGGTCCAGCGCGTTCTGGTCGTCTTCGGGCACTTGAGGTTCGGGGGTATCAAACTCCTGCTGTTTTGGCGTGGCAAAGCGCGATGTTGACTTGCCGCCAGCCGGGCGAGAGGATCTGCTCGGAAGAGAGGCGTATCGGTCGTCAGACCTCAAAGGGTTGAAGTCGAGCTTGCGCCGCTTTGGGCTGAAGTTTCCGCCATTGCGATCCATGTTGGCGGGCGTTGTGAAAGATAAGCTGGCACGAACTGACGATTTGCGCAACTTTTAGTTGCAGCCTCAATAGTGACGTTTTCGTAATGATTCACAGGGAACTCTACTGGGCCGACTGTCCGAATTCCATGCCCCGTGGTCGAGGCAAGACGCGACCAGAAATCCGTCAATGACCAGGCAAAACAAATTGGGGGGACGAGTTCAATCGTAGCTCGAGATCCACGGCCACAGGAGCGGGCCAGCCACCACGGCACCAATCCACAGCTGTGACATAGCTCGCTGGGGCCGCGATAAGATAAGCATTGAGCCCCGCTAAAATTATTTCTTGGGCCGCCCAAAATTTTTGGAAGTCGTCGCGGGGAACTTTGGCTGCGTATCGGGCAATCTTGCACATCGCCGAATCTGCTGTTTCTGCACAAAACACTGGGTTCGCAATGTCGTCCATGATCACAACAGCTGCATGGGTGCCGCGCGGCTTTGCGGCACCTTTCCCGCAGAAGTACGACTTTGACGACGAGGAGTTCGAGCGCATTGCCTCGCTCGCAAAGCTCCAGCTCGACGATGCGAACGACGACCTGGACGAGGCCCAGGAGGAGGAGGATGCCGCCGCCAATGCCGTTGGCGACGTCACGGAAGCAACGTCAAACCTGTCCGTCAAGTCAGAGAAGAAGGCCGCCGAGGCGTGAGTTAATTCACATCCCGCCTTTGTCGCATCATTTTTTGCTAATCATTGGCGCAGTGTCAACATTGACGACGATGACTTGAAGGAGTACGACCTCGAGCACTACGATGATGATGACGAGGACCAACCCGAGGGCCAAAAGATGGACATGTTTGGCAACGTCAAGTCCCTGGCCTACTACGAATCGAACAAAGACGACCCCTACATCAAGATACCCGCCGGAGAAAACGACGATGAGGACGAGCGCGAAGAACTGCAGATCCTGGCTACGGACAACCTCCTCTTGGCTGCCAAGGTTGAAGATGAGCTGGCACACCTTGAGGTTTACGTCTACGAGGATGATGCGGACAACATGTATGTCCACCACGACATTATGCTTCCTGCCATTCCCCTCTGCGTTGAGTGGCTCGACCTGCCCGTGGCCAAGAAGGGCGTTGCCCAGGATTCCACTGCCAACTTTGTCGCAATCGGCACCATGGACCCAGATATCGAGGTTTGGGACCTCGACACGGTGGACTGCATGTACCCCAATGCCATCCTCGGCCAGGGCAACAAGGGCCCCGATGCCGACAAGAAAAAGAAGAAGAAGAAGAAGTCAAAGAAGGCCAACGACGAGTTCCACGTCGATGCCGTTCTGTCGCTAGCCGCCAACAGAAAACACCGAAACCTGCTGGCCTCGGCTTCCGCAGACAAGACGGTCAAGCTCTGGGACCTCAACACCGCAACGTGCGCCAAGTCGTACAGCTACCACACTGACAAGGTGTGCTCATTAGCATGGCACTCTGTCGAATCCACCGTTCTCCTGAGTGGAAGTTATGATCGTACTGTTGTGGCCGCTGATATGCGTGCGCCCGATGCAAAGATGCCCCGTTGGGGTGTCGAGAGTGACGTTGAGAACGTCCGATGGGATCCCCACGACCCGAACTTCTTCTTTGTCTCGACCGAGAACGGAATCATTCACTATCACGACATTCGAAACATACCCTCAAACCCTGCTGCCAGCAAGCCGGTCTGGACTTTGCAGGCTCACGATGAATCCCTCTCATCGTTCGACATCAACAGCCACATCCCCGGCTTCATGGTCACGGGATCGACAGACAAGACTGTCAAGCTTTGGAACATTCAGCCCACCGGTCCCGCAGTGGTCGTTTCGCGCAACCTGGACGTTGGAAAGGTCTTCTCCACAACCTTTGCGCCGGATGCCGAGGTAGCTTTCCGCCTGGCCGTTGCTGGCAGCAAGGGCACTATGCACGTCTGGGACACCAGCACCAACTTCTCCGTTCGCAAGGCTTTTGCTCACAAGATGTCGGGCGAGCCGAGCTCGGGTGTGGAAGACAGACTCGTTGGAGTGGCAGAGGATGATACAGATTCAGACTCTGACGAGGGAGACGATGACGAGGAGGACGGAGACTCCATGGATGAGGACTAGATTTGATGCTCCATTTTTGAGTTTAATTCCGGTGAACACATCCTGATAGACCCGGTTTCGATGTGACATAGCGTACGGGAATTGTGCGGGGCAATCAATGTATTTCATGATATTCAAATAGCATCATGTCCAGGATGGATGGTCGTCGCTTGTCCGAGTGGCGTTGAGTGAGCCATACATGGCCGATCTGGAAATCATAGGCCAAGGACGGATTGCTGGAACCTTCGTTTGGTCTGAAAATCAAGCCTTATCAAACTTAGGTAATTCTCTTCAGAAATCGGTACCTGCATGACGTGATGTATGTGTGATGCTCGGCACTCGATGGCTCGCTCGTTGGCTCGCAAGCTTATATGCAAGTGATTGAGTCAGATTTCTCCATTTGGTGGCAATCAGCAGGATCGAAACAGTCTAGAATCCGTCTGAAAATTTTGTACAGTATAACCACGGTGAAAACGGCACCTCGGTTGGCGGTGACAGATGAATTGCTCGTTCTTCTTCCAGGGCCTACGTATTCTATCAATGCGAACATCAGATGGTTTGAACATAGAAACCTTGCCTGGGGACGTTTAATGAAGGGCGCATTCTATGCGAAACTTGGTTGCGGGGGGATGCTCCGGCTTAGCTTTTTTGGGACACACAGAGCAGCCCCTTTTGGGCGAAGGGAGTCCTATTCGAGTCTTGCCAGGTCTGAATCCAGTATGGGCAGGTTCGTTGGACGTGAACTGTCGCTCGATGAGGCCGATGCTCGTCTGTTCGGAAACAACACACGTGTGTGTTGGTAGTTCACGATAATTACCGCCCAATATGATCAATTCCCCATTGCTCCATTGTACGGAATATGGCGCGCGATAATAGCAGCCAAAAGCTGCGCAGATCTCTTGGTGCTAGCTCCGGTTGGCAAGGCCGGATGATCAGCAGGGACGAATCAATCTGGATTGGGGCAGCGCATCGCGGGACAATCAAAGTGGTCATTGCTTTTGACCTGGGTTCTGAAACGTTGGGCGGGAGGCCAGGGGTCTTGCCTGGAACAAACGACCAATGGAATTCGTCCAAGCCGCACAACTGCTCGCCTGGCCGTTGACTTGTTTCGAGATTGGCCCAAGTCGAATGAAGGTAGCCCTTTCAGGAAGAGGTGAGAGCGCATATGATTTGTCGAGTGAGTGACCGAGAGCCATCGCGGTGGGAGCATTGCGTCCAGCAAGCAGCAGTGTATGTAGCAGCGAACCAACAGATGCAGAGCAAAGACACAGGTTCGTCAGTCTGTCTGGCTCGCTCTGCTCTGTGATTCGGCCGTTCCTCCCCTGGTCGTGGTGTGCTTGGACTGGGGCCAGGCTGCGTGGCTGCTTGGCTGGTTCGGAGGACGAGTCCCTTAGGGGCGGCAGTAAAGTGCGGATACCCAACGAGCTTTACCCACCGCAGCCAGATTCGCAGGGACCGCCTCGATTGCTAGGCGATGCTCGCTGGCGGCTTCAGTTGAGAAGATAGTTGTCGAAAACTGCACCATCTTCTCAAGCGTCATCAGGTGCGCACGAGTAAGACAAGTTCAAGCCCAGCAGAGCTGATCGGTTCCAGATTCCGGGATTGCCAGCAAGCTAGCCATGTCTGGAGCGGAAAGGTGCGCTGTTCTGCTTATACTGTACGTAGCTCACATACCAGACATCTACCTTGGCTTACTGTGTGTACTACTTCGTTAGTAGTGTATGCAGTTGAGAAACGTGGGATCACTCCATTCGGGTGATTGTAGGTAATGGCTCTTCCAGCAGCCAGCAGGACTGGATCGTGTATGGATGGCCGACCAGCTGATGTAGGTACGAACTCGATGACCCGCAGAGCAAGTTGAGTTGGTTGCTGTTAAAAGAGCGGGAACTGGTTGTTTGCTGCAATCTGTGCCAATGATTCAGGAAGCAAGGGATAGGGCAAAAGTTTAGTAGCGAAACAACCCGCGCTGTACCTGCATTGGGCCGATAATTGACAGCGGTGCGTCCCAAAACGAACCGCGGGAAAGGTCCTCTCTGATGGGACGAAAAGTGATGCGTTCGTTGCTGGTCAGATCTGATTCGGTCCAGCAGAGACAATATCTCACACCGAGTGCATGCAAGATGCAACTGCAAAGAAATTGATAAGCAGCTTCCGTGATGCTGTGCGACTGATGACTGTTCAGGTCTGCTCAAGGTCGCCCATCCATCTGGTCTGGTCTGGGTCGCTGGCTGGTTCCCTGGATCCGATCCTCGAGGAACGGCCTTTTTCCTCCTTCCCAGTGGCGCGCTCTAGCCTGAATGGTTGATGGCGCGCATTTACCCAAGACGGACAGGGAAGTCGATCCCTGTCGATATGTCGGGTCCCCCTGGTGCTAATTTTGTGGATATTTGACGCTCCAGGCGGCGCGCAACGCTGGGTGTGGACTAGCCATCCTCGCCATCATCGTGCTTGTGGGTGGATGGGTGGGCTTTTTCTGCCCTTCTCCGCTTCGTGCCCCTGGATGTCGATTCCAAGTCATGCTCAGTCAGTTGTCGAATTCCCGATATGGGCAGTCGAGCCAAGGTACGCGCTACCTCTGGCCCCGTCGCATTCCAGGCGCACCCTTCATAGAATGGCCAGAAACAAGCCAGGTACCGGAGACTTGCGAACATGTGGTCGAGCGCTTCGATACCCTGCACCTGCGTTGGCTTCGTCAATTTTTTCTTCTTTGCAGCAGTCACTCCTAGCTTGTGCATGCCCACCCACAAGCTTGAGAGCTGCTCCAGTTCTGGACTGACTGCCCTTGCAATCAATCGTGGGCCTCCCCCGGAAGCCAGTTTAGTTCTGCTCGACTAAAAAATCCCAGGTCCCTTTATTATCGTGCTCCCCCCGTTGGCACGCGTGGACGATGCTCGTCTCCGTTCCTCTCAACCACTCGGTCGGAATTACTACTCTTCTTCTTTTCCAGTCTCTCTCACGAGATCTTATTGTCGAATCCTCGCTCTCTCGCTCATCGTAGGTATAAGGGCTTGGATACTCAGGGTTGTCGTTCCTTTGAAACCCTCGACATTCATTATTTTACTTTTTCCATCTGTTATCTTTCGGCACAGTCCCTCCACGGAACCCGGTTGTTTCATTGTTTCTACTGTCTGGCACACACAAACTATACACCACCACCAACCGAGGACCCGATCAGCTGCACGTTCGGACATAGACACATAGGGGCGCCAACTTGATCACCTGCAATCCGTCAGTCAACCGCACGTTCATCACAGCAGCAGCAGCCTACCCCCTTCCGCACGGCATTCCTTTGATCAGTCGCCCGTGAAAGGACAACCCACGGTCATTCACATACCCATTATCCTGTGATTCGCCAACCTTTGAGAGGACCCGGTGTCACAGCCATCATAGCAACGTCGCGGTACAACAAGTCGTCACCACATTCCTCTGGAAATTTTACTTGACTCAACCGCCACACACGCTTTCTTACCTACTTCCATTCTTGATATCTCGTTTCATCTTCTGGCGCGATCCAGATTTTGATCGACCTCTTCTTTATCCGCCTGAACGTTGGCTATAAGCCGCAAAGCCGTTTACCGGGGACCACCATTTAGCTTTTCCCCGGAAATCGCAACTAACACTATTCGCGCCCGCTCCATCTCTGGGTGCCAGCCACGAAAACCCAAATACAGACAACAACAACTCGCCTCAAGTATACCGGGATTTTCCTGTTGTATCTTTGTTGTCTTAAAAGGAACCTCAGCATCCTCTTCATAGCACAAGCCAAGTCAGCTCGGCATCTGCACTGCTTTTTCTGCCAGCTTCTGATAGCTGAGAGGGGCCCAGTCTTGGCACAGGCCATTTTGATCAATCCTCCTTCCTCATCTAGGCGAGATTGTGTGTCCACGCAGCACACTAACACCAGCCTTCCGTAAGCTATTCCAGAGGGAATACAGGAGCGCATCGTCCATCCATCGGTCAGCTAGACGGTTCTAGCCTTTGCGGAACCATCGGTGCTCTCATCCAGCTCTCTCGCTTATTGGCGTCGGCCCTTGTCTTACTTCCTCCTCCTACTCGTCATCTTGTCTCTCAAGACTTCAGTCAGACTCGCATCTCGGGTAGTTCAAGTACGCCTCACGTCAAAACGGCTGAGACTCATCACTCGCCTCGAGTGTTCTCGCCCTATATCACTCTACGGGGCCTTCACAGGTCTTGACCTTTGCCGCCTTCCCTGCGACCTCGGAAGAGTTTTATTCAGCAACAACCAACATGTCGCTTGCACGCGCCTTTACTACGCGGCGCGCGAAGCCTTCAATTGATTTGAAGGAGTCAAACGGATCTATTCCGCAGCGCAGCAACACGACGAGCAAGCGCCTTGGGTATTCGGGATCTATCCGCCACAAGATCTCCGGTCCGACAGAGTTGACGCATACTACTAATATGCTGGCATACAATGCTCCGGACCTGTATCCCAAGTCTGCCTCTTCGCCATCCTCGAGGACTTCGGAGGACTCTGATGGCAACCGAACTAGTGCTTCGTCTCCCCCAACCAGTCCAGATATTGCCTCGACAGAGAGCAATAACGCTACGCCGGAGCCAAACCATCTGTCGTGTTACTTCACTGCTCCCGGCCAAAAGGTGCCCCCGCAGAAAGTCAACAGACCAGATGTTCCGAAGATTCCTCAGCGAGCACTTTCTCACACCAAAAAGGCGTCGTTCGACAACCTGGCACGTCAGGCATCTCTGAGGGGATCCAATGGATCAGGAGGCTCGATCTCCTCCAAGGCCAGCCAGTCTCCCTCGCATTCTGCGACCCCGTCGACAGCTACGTCAGTCTCCTCGTCGGGCTTTTCTCTCAACAGGGCGCAGATTCCCGAAGTCCCCGAAGTGGAGGAAAAGCCTGCAGATGCGACATCGGCTCCACCCCGACCCGTTCGCCAGCCATCACAAAGGAAGCCCGAGCTGTCGGTCTCGCACCCTTTCCGCAAGGAGCTGGCGCAAGTCTCCATGATTGCCGAGGAATTTGGGGTCAGGGACAAGCTGCACATTGCCGACGAAGAAGCCAAGGAACTCACCAGAAAGGGCCTCTGCCTATTCAGGGCCGAGGACTATCTCGCAGAGGTCCAAAGTCTGCTGTCGACCTTTTTCGTGCTGGAAAAGGTCGAGTCGCAACCAGTTTGGATCTAGACACTGGTGATGCTCTGGAGCTATCACGGCCACTGGATGATCAATACTTGGTCATTCATTTTACGACATTTTTTTGTACATAATTGGACGCCATTTGGAATGCCAAACTGGCATCCCACTTGGCCGACGACGAAAATGAGCGATATCATATTCATGTTATTTACATATCACGGATACCACTTGGGTTGGGAGGAGTACAGGAGATAGCTGGGTCATCGGGCAACGGGCTCGGTCAAGCACGCATCATCCGCCGGGCGTTTGGACATTGACACCCAATTTGGGCAATACCTACCTTGAACAAATGGCGCTTCAAAAGCAACGGGCCAAACTTTTATTAGTAACCTATTTAGTGTTGAGATGCTGTGTGCGCATCGTGAGCAGCAATAACGGGACTGTTCTTGTTCGTCTATAGACTTAGACTATCACTCGTTTTGAAAACAAGAGACAACCCGCAAACATTCATATTTCCTTTCGTAACAACCCTCGTCCTGGTCGTGATGTCTCATGTATGACTGTTCAGCCCCAAGACCATGTTTTATCAATTTCAGCTCAGAGCACCTCAGTGAGTACATCAAGCACCCTTTCATCTATGCCAAACCGCCATCTCATGGCAGCCGCAACGGCGACACTGCGGGACTGCCCATTCTAGCGTTCGAAGGCACGGCGTGTGCGTTCTTCGGGCTCCGAGCTGATGAACGATTCCCTGACGAAATCCACCAATCACCTCGATCCGCGTGCACCCGCTTCACCGGACCCTAGATTTCAGTCCACGTGTGGAGGAAGCCCTGCAGGCCTACACATGCAATTCACAACGTGATGGGTGTCAAATGTCCTATTTTACTGTCGATAGTTCCTTTGGTGTGACCAAGATGCCGTCCAACTCTCCCCCCAGACGTAGATCGTCCGGTCGCAATGACGCCCCGGCAGTTGGAGGTGTGACCCGGCAGGCCAGGCTTCGGACGACGGGTGTTTGATCTGCGACGGGGTCTTGCGAGGATGGAATGCTTCGAGAAACTCGGTCGCGCAAGACCTTGGGGGAACACTCGAGTTTCCCAAATTGCTTGATTGCCGATTTTTTGCATGCTATACTCGACCGGGCGCTCCGGATCAGTCGCATCATTTTTCAGATCTATCGCTTTCTGTCCAGAAGCCCGGCTGCCCAAAGGATTGCTGTGGAGATGCCTGTGGCGACTCATTATTTGCTGTGACTGGACAGACACTTTCGAAAAGCAGCAGGGCTGGGTCAGCTGGGGCGTCTTCCCGTCATTCTGCAAGAAAAGAAAAGAAGGACTATAGCCAGACAGGCGAGTGACAAAAAAAGTAAGATTCCGCCCATACTAAAATACATGGCCAGCACCGTACCTTTACGCACAAACGTCTTGATTGTGCTCTAAACATTGAATATTCTTATTCTCGGTTGAAATCCGTTTCTTTGGATATAAATTTCATCCCAACATCAATCGTGGCGACCGGATGATATGCTACGGTAAAATATAAGTGAGTAGCTCTGTTCTCACTCTATGGCGCACCCGCTTGCCAGACAAACCCAGGCCAGTGCTGGATCCTCCGGGACGATCGGGAGTTTGTGCTGCCTCAGTCTGCCTGGTTTTGTCCTGACATGAACCCGGGAGGAAAAAGAAAACGTGTGTTCTATGCAGTGGCGCCCGAGGCTGAGACGTGCTCATCAATCTTCTAGTCGCGAGTGGTCGCATGCGAATAAGCTCAATGTAAAGGCACATCCCGCTGCTGACACCTGCATATATGTGGCACGTACATTGACCTGTCAAGTATTCTTGCAGCGCAGATCTATTTTCATGGAATCCTGGTTTGTGTATGGAGCGCGGAGCGCGTCAAGACACCCTGACCTGGTACCGGCTGAATTCAGCTCTGCGTTTTACACAACAGGCTGTTCAGCACTTGTCTGGGCCATAGGAAAAGGGTGTTCGCTCATGTACTGCTCAATACGCGACTCGCCCACGGCATTTCGTAGTACTTGCAGTGCTGCACAATATGTCTTTGATCTTACAAGTGCTATAAGCCGGGATATACACAACAACTCGCAATGCCTTGCCCGCAAAGCATTGAGTTGGCTTATCATCACGCACAAGCGACCTCTATGTAACGGCGGGTATCTCTCTCATATTCTAATCGGTACACTCTCAACATTTTCCCGTCACTGTTTCGTATCATACACAGGCAATATCTCATTTATTATAGACAGCGACGTAGTCGACGGTGAAGACGCCGCCGGACGTGGTCGAGGGCAGCGGCGTCGCCGAGCCAAACGCCCCGTCGGGGAACGAGCCGCCCATGGCCAGGTTCAGCAGGATGAACACGGGCTGGTGGGCGACGTTGGCCCAGGCCGTCGCCGACATCTGCTGCGAGGTCACCTGGTGGTAGAGGCTGCCGTCGAGGTACCACCGCGCCGCCTCCACGGGTCCGCTGCGGTCCACCTCGAGCGTGTAGAGATGGAAGTTGCCTTGGCACGCCGTCCCGGCACAGGCCAGGTTGTTGCCGAGGCCGATAGGTTCATTGCAGGAGCCGCCCGGGTTGACGTCGCAGTGCATGCCGCCGCTGGGGATGTTCATATAAGTCACGAGGTCGACGCGAGGGATGACAAGCGGAAACTCACTATGCCTTGTTGACACCGTTGACGCTCTCGAGAATGTCAAACTCGCCGATGGACGGCCAGTTGGTATAGTTGCCCCGGTACGCGGCGCCGAGCGTCCAGAACGCCGGCCAGTAGCCGGCAGGCTGGGTTACGAGGGGAAGCGACATGCGGGCCTGGATGCGCATGGCGCCGCCGGCGCGGGCGACGAAGTCCTTGCGCACCGTCTCGATGCGCGCCGACGTCCACTGGGAGCCCGTCTTGACGGCGACGATCTCGAGCGCTCCGCGGCCCGTCTGCCGCGCGTTCGCGATGCTGCTCGTGTACACTTGCGTCTCACCCGTGCCCCAGGCCGCCGGGCCCCCCGGGTAGCTCGTCCCGACGTCGGCGATCCAGTTGCTCCGGCTCGGAGGCGCCCACCTCCGCCCGACGAAGTCGTCGCTCCATGTCAGCTTGAATCCGGGAATGTCCGGCACGACGGCTTCGGCCGAGGATAGAAGGACTACGAGGCTTAAAATGTTCTTGAGAATACCCATACTTGAGAATTATCCTGCGTAGAGAGACCGCAGGACTTTGTGGTAAAAAGAATTTAAGAAAACAGCAAGACTAATAAAACAACAGGTGCCCTTTATGGCAGGATATGCCAAGGCAAGAAGAGAACGACCGGAACGACAATTTAATGAGTGTGGCGATTATGACTGATCGATAGAAAGACAACGGGGCAGCCACGCAGAAGGGACATCGTCATGGTCTGGTATATATACGGACAGTGAGCACAGTTGCCTTGGCTAGCAAACACGGAAGACCAATGTCCTCGATTAGCCTTCAGGCTTGGGAGGCCCATTTCCTTCTATTCCTTCCAAAATGTCTCTATCGACCACTTCCCGGGTTAAAGTGCCTGCCGCGCCAAGAGATCTGGGATCTTGGATTGGGAGCGGGCGATTCAAGCTTCAAGCCTGTCTTGTGCAAAGATGTCCTGAATCAGTTATACACGGCCGTCTCGGCCCCTATATCCGCCAGGTGCCGGCCTCATGTTTGGATAGATCTCGGGACACCGCGGCTCATAGCGTGGCTATGGCTCTCCCCTGACAGCTGCGTACGCCATGTGTATTCTAGACCAGAGAGTCCGCCAAGACTTTCAGTCACCACTGAAGAAGGGAAGTATGATGGACCAATCACGAGAGTATCTGAAAAGCTTGGGTTTATTATCAGTCTCCCTCCACGTTCGTGTTCAATGCGTTGCAAGCCATTTCACGGATAAGCAATTCTGGATGAGTCGAGAGTGAGATGTAGAAGGGCATACATTGGTCATCTTTTTTATGGGTTCCAGATATGCTTGGAGCAGCTTACGGAGCTATATCGTTCGCAGTGATTATATGCCAGGTTCTCATCTCCACGCCAGGCTCGTGCAGCTGTTTCGTGAACAAACAAGCAATATGGTACGCGCAGATTGCAGAGAAACCTGGCGCCAGCCTCTCACGATAGGCCTCATGACCAGAGTCCAAACAGCAACGAGACGCGTTGAACCCAATACAGGGGATCAAAAAGCTTGGCAACTCGTTTTTGAACACGGTACCTGAGCGCCACCTCCTTTGGGCCGCGTGACGATGCTGTCCTGAACCTTATGCTCCTCCCCAACCTTAACTTACATCCGCCTTCATACAGAGCCCCACGACATACGAGCTTTTCACTCAGCATAGCCCCTTGGATGTGCGTTCGTCAATGAGAAAGCAACATGATAAGATATGGTGGAGGCATTGGAACGCCATCTAGTAGGGATGAGGGCCTGGAGCTTGATGACCCGGACGAATGCAAGCAGTTTCCGTTCACCTTCGTATTTTCTCTCAGATCACAATTACGGGCTTTTTGCATTCAACTGACTAGGCAGCACAATTCTCGATATGATCATACAATAGATACTGACTGATTTGGCGTGCCCATGTCAGTGCGATTGTATTCGATGGACAGTCTACACCTCCGCGCTGGCACAATGGAAAATAGGCTCAGTCTTCTTTGATTGGAAGCACTGACAAAGAACTTAGCGCAAGACTCTGTCAATCGACCTTGAATCACAAAGATAACAATAACTATTGTTGTCTTTTGCCATTAAACAACGAGATTTCCGAACAAGGACGTTTGGGTAGTATATATTGACTAGAAAATATGACATTGCAATAGTTGCATTCTCATATCCAAATATCATTCGTCTGCAAAGCTGCAACTTACGGGTAAGTTGCAAATTTGAAATCTTCTCTTCTTCCAGAAGCCGAGCTACAGCCAACCTTTTGGTCTTTCGGTAACTTCATACTCTTCAAAATGATGGATGCCTGCTGTTGGTTTCTGTGGTGTTGCCCGGGCCCCAGAAAGACACAAAATGATGTCCGTGAGTTCCCCGGCGGTTTCGAAGGCCAGCCAGTCATGGGCCAGCCTCAGCCTCAGCCTCCTGCCTTCGTTCCTTTTACTCAGAGTCAGGCTGAGCCCTTAAGCCGCTCACCGACCACCCCCTGGTTCAGCCGGCCGGATGGTGAAAACGAGAACCTCTCGAGTGTACCCGTACCTCTCCTTCCCAGCCGAGAGAATTCCTTCCGCTCCAGGCCCCGCGAGCCCATCACGTCCGAGAACTTCCGGGCTCAGGTGAACGAGGCGGTGGCCCTTAACGATGCTCTCAGTGAGATCAAGTCTCGCCGCCGGGCCCGAAACACGCACTTTGCCCCCACTGCTGCAAGCGCAGCCGAGGTCGTCGACGATGCAGCAGCAGTCTCGGACGACGACGCCTCGACGGCGACCTCGGCCGACCTGGACCACGTCGGAAGGCACTTTCAGCCCACCGGCGAGTCCAAGGACGCCGAGGAACCCCGCAGCTCCGTTTCCAGCGACGGCATCCGCAACTCCATCTCCACGTTTGAAGAGGGTGATGACGTCGTGGCGACGGCGACGCAGGTGCGCGCGCGCAATTTGACCTTGTCCCGGTTCCGCCGCGTCCAGACTTCTCCACTCGAGGATGTCTTCTCCATCGAGGACTCGGACTTGGACTCGGACCAGGACGAGGAGGAGGGGGGGGATGAGACCAAGGGCTTTTCCACGATCGCACTCACCGATTCAAACAGCGTCTACCAGCAAACGGTAGACGACCCCATTGGCGCATCAAGTGATGCCGCTGCTGAGAATATGAGTGGTGCTCATGATAGCGTCGAGAAGCTGAGCCCTCGTAGCTCTGTGTCATTGGAAACCGTCGGTCTTTCGACGCCCCCTACTGACCCCGAGGTGTAAGATCGTAGCTTTCTGGGCGCATTGTTAACGCACCACTGCATTTTCGAGTAAATGCCATCAACTTCAAGCAGGCTTGATAGACATTGAGACCCTAGATGACAATAGAAAGATGCCTTGATTGGCATCGCTTTATCCCGCCCATTCTTGATTCTCTCCAGTGATATTCTGTGATCAAATATAGTACCATAAGCCTTTATATCGAGTGCTATTTACCTGCTATTTACCCTTGTCTCATTCTGGATGGGTCGCACGCATCCTGCAATTGACAAAACCAAAGAATTGATTACTAGAACTTACTGGCTGGCTCCCAAGAGAAGACTATAAAGTCATGGCTTAGCCCATCGCCACTCTATTCGAACGTAAGGACTACTGTAGACCTATCTTCGATCTTGCGGTCAGACCTAATATATTTTGAAACGTGACTCCCTAGGCCTGCAACCTCTACCCTGCTATATATGATTTTGGGCTCAACAGCACTCAAGCCTTGAGTGGCCTAGGCAGAGTCAAAATGTCTATTGTCAGCATAGTATCAATAGAAAGTGCTGCCACTCCCAAATATCCTGAGAAAGTAATTGTTGTACAACACCTTCTGGATACAACGCACGGCTTCGACTGTTCCCATCGGATAGGCGCCCTCAAGAGGTTATCTACCATCGTCACCGCCACGGACGAGACCTGACGCTGCGGACGTCCAATTCCATGGCTGCAAAATTGGTAACAGGTGCGGCGCCAGATGGTTTGATGCCTCGGTCGGCAACAAGTGCTGTCCTCAGGCAACCAGAGAGTCTGCGTCGGGTGTCGAGCTGCAAGCTGTAGACGCGCCCTCTTGTAGCTGTTTCAAGTCTTAACTTCCAACACAGAAACAACACAAAGGTCAAGTTGGCAGCTTGACAGACTTACTAACCAGCCCGCTTAGGTCCGCAGTTCGAAACCCGGGACCACCCCCGGAGTGAACAAAAAGGAACCCACCGGCTTCGGCCAACCAGAACAAACTTGTGATGGCCAAACAACGACCATCAGTCGACAGTTGACATACGCCAGCTAATCCGCCAACAGAGCAATACCAAAACAGAGTATAAAGATTAGCAGCGCAGCCTGCCAACAGTGCAGCATGACATCAAGCAGACAGCAGTTTGACGGCTACTTGCCGCGCACCCATTGGTGTTGGATCAATCCCTGGTCCGACAACCTCGAACTGTAAGTACAATCTCCCCCGACCTTTGTGTTGTTTCTATTTTTTTTGTTTTCTAATATCAAACTGGCTGATGCAACCTTCGACAGAGTATAAAGATAACGTTGGTTGTTAAAATAAACGTAATCGAGACCACGAGGTCCCCGAGACGCGGCCTGCCGTTGACGATTTCTTTAAAGAACCTTTTTACCCCTGTCAATCTTTTTGACTGGAGGGTTGGACTGACGTGCTACTGCTTGCACCTTGCGCGAGGGAAGCCTTGCATCGCTTGCTGCCAAGAGACCAAGCAAGATCGTCGTCATATCCGATTGTCGGGGTTTCTGCCGACATTTATCCTGTCCGCGAGCCCGGTTTGGGTCTATCATCACTATGAAATCCCTATCCGACCTGTCGTCCATCCCATCGTATCATGGCCTATCCCCGCTTCTCCGCATGACCAGTTCCACACTGGGCTCCATACCGACGATCTCTGCCCTTCCCGGCGGCGCTACCCCAACGATAGCTTCTCCAACATCGTGAGGGGGCAATTGAGTTTCTTGAAGCCGGCGGCAGTCGACTTCGGACTGTCCATGTCAATACCCATCATCGGGTTTGATCCGGCCGAGTATGACCACAGCCAAGAAATCAAGCAATGACAAAGGGCCGACTTGTGAGGATCCATGACTCGATAGGGACTGGGGGAGAGTCCGGGGTTGTGATTATAAAGAAGATCGCAAGTCGTCCGAACCTGGGCATCATGTCTGAAAGAGCGTGCGCAATTCCCTCTTCGTTCCGTCGCTACGTAGAAAAATGAGGTCTCTCGCGAGCGCGGCTAGCGCTCTACTCCTGTATAGCACCGCTGTTTTTGGACAAGGGGACCCGTATACCAACCAGTCCGAAGTTCCCTACTATGGTCTTTCGCCGCCAGTATACCCCACGCGTAAGCTGCTTGTTCACAGATGTGTATATAAAGTCATGCTGACCCAACTGTGTAGCCGAAGGCACGGGTGCGAGCAGTTCCCGCTGGGCTGCCGCCTACGCAAAAGCTAGGGCCATCATCTCACAGGCGACACTCGAGGAGAAAGTAAACATCACCGGTAAGTGGCTCAAAGAAGCCTGGTACTCCCATGTCATCTTCAGACGATGTCATACTTGATGGGCCAATCAGTTGACAAGTGACTACTGTACAGGCGGGTTTACAGGCCAATGTGTTGGAAACTCGGGCGCGATTCCGCGGCTAGGAGTACCTTCACTATGTCTTTCGGATGCCCCAGACGGAATCAGAGGAAACGAGTTCGTCTCTGCTTTCCCAGCAGGAATTCATGTTGCCGCAACATGGGATCGCGATCTCATGTACCAATACGGGAAGGGGTTGGGAGAGGAGTACAAGGGCAAGGGCATCAACATTGCCCTCGGTCCTGTCGCAGGTCCTCTTGGACGTATGGCGCGAGGTGGCCGCAACTGGGAAGGACTCTCCGCTGATCCCTACCTTGCTGGCGCCGGTATGGGCAATATTGTTCGAGGAATCCAGGACGCCGGTGTCATGGCCAACCCCAAGCACTTTCTCCTGAACGAGCAGGAATACCGCCGCAGGCCTGGCGATCTGGGTGAGGCAATGAGCTCCAATGCCGACGACAGAACTATTCACGAGCTCTATGTGTTTCCGTTCATGGACAGTTTGAGGGAGGGTGCAGTCAGCATCATGTGCTCTTACCAAAGGGTCAACAACTCGTACAGTTGCCAGAACTCCAAGCTTCTGAATGGTATCCTCAAGACGGAGCTCGGGTTTGAGGGAACAGTCATCAGTGATTGGGGCGGTCAATATTCCGGCGTTGCAGCTGCCAACGCTGGTCTTGACTTGGCCATGCCTGACTCTGTGCTCTGGGGTAAGTTGACATTCTGTCAAGTCCATCGAGTATTGCAACAGACACTGACCTTTGAACAGGCCAGAACCTAACTAATGCCGTCAACAATGGTTCCGTCTCCGAAGACCGAGTCAATGACATGAGCACTCGAATTCTGGCCAGTTGGTACTACATGGGCCAGGACAACGCCTACCCTTCTCCTGCCGTCTATGGAAGCCTCGACAAGCATGAACCCATTGATGTTCAAGCCGACCATGCCGCTCTGATCAAGAAGATTGGAGCTGCCGGTACTGTCCTTGTGAAGAACGTCAACAACACCCTACCTCTACAAAAGCCCAGGTTCCTGTACGTCACTGGCTACGACGCCACCCACGCCCGGTCGCCGTGGATCACTGCCGCGCGTTACGGCGGAGGCTACGATGTGAACTTTGGCTGGGAAACCTTCCAAGGAACTCTCGTCACTGGCGGAGGATCTGGTTCCAACGCACCGCCCTATGTTGTCTCGCCCTTCCAGGCTATCCAAGAGCGACTGACCAAGGATCGTGGTATCCTGCGATGGGACTTTGATTCTATCAATCCGGTCGCCTACGTCAACGCTGATGCCTGCCTCGTCTTCATCAACGCATATGCCTCGGAGAGCTTCGACCGCTTGTCGTTGACAGATGAGTTCAGCGACCAGCTCGTCACCAACGTCGCCGCCAACTGCTCCAACACTATCGTGGTTCTCCACTCGGCTGGTATTCGTACCGTCGACGCCTGGATTGAGAACGAAAACGTCACCGCGGTCCTCTATGCCGGACTTCCTGGACAGGAGAGCGGCAACAGTCTCGTCAGCGTTCTCTGGGGAGACGAGTCACCTAGCGGTAAACTTCCCTACACGGTGGCGAAGAAGGAAGAAGACTACGGAAGCCTGTTGAACTCGACAGTCAGCTTCGATGCTTTCCCCCAGTCCAACTTCACCGAGGGGCTGTACATCGACTACCGGGCGTTCGACAAGAACAACATCGAGCCCCGCTTCGAGTTCGGATACGGATTGTCGTATACGACATTCGAGTACGACGCCCTGTCCGTCGGTCTCGTCTCGGGCGCCAACACCGCCGCTCTCCCCAACGCTAGCATCCCGATCGTTCAGGGCGGACACCCCGAGCTCTGGGAGACCGTCGCGTCGGTCACCTGCACCATCAAGAACATCGGAGGCACCGCCGCGTCAGAGGTCGCCCAGCTCTACGTGGGCATCCCGGGCGAGTTGGACACGCCTGTGCGCCAGCTCCGCGGGTTCCAGAGAGTGCCCGTCCGCCCGGGCGAGACTCTGACCGTCAAGTTCCCGCTCACGCGCCGAGACTTGAGCATCTGGGATGTCACCGCCCAGCAGTGGAGGCTCCAGGAGGGATCTTACTCCATTTACGTCGGTGCAAGTAGTCGTGATCTCAGACTGAATGGAACGTTGGCGATCTAAATCGTGGTCGGAAAATCATAAATGCTCCTCTCCAGGACGCACTCTGACCATGATTTTCCTGGACACGAGTATTATATGCTACTATATAATGTCTATAAAGTTTAATACTAGGATGTATATGATAACAAGAATATCGAAGAGGTGTCTATGAAAGCTCAATTATTTCACCCCTCCGTGGTCGCGGGAACTCTGGATAACACTCGCATAACCCGGCAGCTGATAATGAATTGATCGTATTTCACTGTGAACGACTCTATTAATGTTTTTATCACAGAGAACCACGGGATTTTGAATTCGTTTTATTACGTCCCGTCGCCGGCCATGTGGGGGCAAAGACGAAGGATACGCATGATTTGCGAATTGGGAACTACTATTGTTGCAATGCTGGCTTGAAGTTGTAATATGATGTCGAGCTCTACCCATCCTTATACTAACAGTAAGAGGTAGGTAAGTAGTAGCGATTGATTGGTACTCGCTATTCCGTACATTCAATGTTCATTCTACGGGGGCATGGTGGGCGAACCAATCGGATGGGACACCATAATTGCGGCAAATATGACTGGGCAATCAGTGGAATCGCGGTGAGCGCCATGCAGGTGATCGAGTGTACCAAGATCTTTCGTCCTGCATCGTCCAGAGCCGCTGTGCGCCCGGATTCTGCTCACATATAATTATCATGTCGATCATTCATACGCAGGAATTGAACCAGGTACTTGTGAGATTAAAATCAACTGCCATATGTGCGCGGTTTATTCCCGGGATCCTCGATTAATTGGAGTATTATTGCTGCATGTCAGCACGCAGCCTTGTGCCGCTTCAATATTGTCAGTATTACCCCACTAATCAGACAAGAGATCGCGTGACAAGTTCATCTGCTTCACTCGAGGTGTTCGCTGGTTGTTTGTATCGTGTTTTATGACCGTGTACTCTTTGCCATTCATCGTGACTCCGGTTACGATCTTGACAGCGCATCTGTAGCCCGACTTTACTTGGCATCGAGCCGTCACGATTCGCACCCCCGGTGCTTGCTGCTAAGCTGCTAGCGATCGCCATGTTAGCCGACGTTGAAATACCCCACAGACGCCCGCTTGGCACGACCAGACTGGCTGACGAACGCCGCGGTGAGAAGGCCCCCGTGGACTCCATCGGCGCACATCCCTGGCAAGCCTGGGCGGGAAGCCCAAGTCCAATCCTTCCGGGCGCGCGGCTCCGCTGTAGGATGGATCAAGAGACTGCTAAGAGTTAGGTGTGCTGGGTACGAAAATGGGCGGCAGCCTTTCTAGTGTAAGTAGTGTAGGAAGGCCTGTCCGGACTTTACCAGCCTTCTAGGTAAGCGGAAATGTCTCTGGTCCGACCGAGGAAGGCCCCCGAGGAACAATTCTTACGTGTATTTTTATCGTCTTTCTCTGTTTTCTGCCTTTGAGAAGTCGTGACGCGAAAGGGTATTGTGAATGGCTACGCTATAATAGCATGGAGTATAACCTCGACGAACTAGAGACGTCCGGTGCCCTCAGCACGGCGACGCACCAGCCGACCGCTGCCGGACCACAAAATAACCGCCGCCCCAACCCCGTGCGACGGGGGAGCTCGACGCCAAACGTGCCGGCTACCCGTCGTGGCTCGCTCGTCCCGTCTGCCGACTTGGGCCTCCCATCGCCGCCAGCTGGTCGGCGGCGGCGGCAGTCTAGGCTCCATGAGCTGAACCTGTTCCACTTCGACCTCCGGGAACTCGTCAGGGATGTCCTGCTCACAGAGGGCGAGAGTCTCACCTCGTACCATGAGTACGCCGTCTTCTCGGCCCCAGACGGCCTGGACGAGCCGCACTCGCCCTCCATCATGTCCAATGGCGAGGACGGCCTGCGCATGTTCCATGATGCCATAAACAAGGGCCACGGGCTTGATGACGAGGTAAGCCGGCGCCACTCTGCCCAGGCCCTGGACGACATGGTTGCTCGTTCACTTGTGGGCCAATGCGCCGTCAAGGCCTTTGCTATACACAAACCTTGAGACTTACACACTTTGGCAGGGAAATTTCACAGCAGCGCCGAAAGGCAAGGCCCGTCTACAGGCAAGGGTAAGGCAGATCATCGCAGACCGCCGCATTCGCCCCAATACCCTCGACTCGGGCACCACCCCCGACGGGCTCTTTCTCAATATCGATGACTATGAATCCCTGGGGCTTCACTCCGGGACCCTGCCCTCGGCTCAGAGGATCACCGTTGAGTCCATGTTTTGGAACGCCCGCAAAGATACCTTGAGTATGTCGAACATGCTTCTGAATGCCATCTTCTACATTGCTGACAGCCATTGTCATCTCAAGACCTCATCCTCAGTTTCTCCAACCACCCACAGCCCCCATATGATTTTCTTTCCATGAAATATGAGCTGCGGAACCGCACCACGACGGCGCTGATCAGGCGCTCCTTTGACACGAGATGGCACGATGAGTTCTCGCTGGACGAGTACGAGCGCCGTCTCGATGCCAGTCGCGATCGGTGGGCACACCCGCTGGTGCTCCCGACGGTCTTGCTCCAAGTCCAGCTCCTGAGGACCGAGGAGGCGGTCGTGGCCAACAATGGCGAGGTTCTCGAACTAGAGGGCAGGGTGGACGACTTGACGGGCAGCCCGAGGCGTGCCGCAGCCGAGGCCGCCCGCAGAATGTCGAGCAAGAGCGAGAACCAGCCGCTCAGCCCGCTCAAGCGGTTAAGCACGTTTAGGGAGAAGGTTGGGCGGAATCACGAGGAGCGCCGCGAGCCCGAGTCTCCTCCTTTTGCCAAGGAACTCGACGACGATTACGTGCCGCCGCAGACGATTCATCTCATGAAAGAGGCCCACGACGTGTTGAAGGGTGCCATTCAGCTACTCGACACGCTCCGGTGGATGGAGCGGGCGGTCAAGCTTCTCATACAAGCCGGCGACGAGCTCGACGTGCGCATGTCGGATATGAGACAGCAGAATGCGAGCAAGCCTGGATCGGCAGTGCAAGACGACGACGACAACGAACTCTCATATCATTGGCATGAGATCCGCCAGTACCTCGATTGCACCTGGCGGTTATGTACCTCGCTCGAAACGGACAGACGAATGTCAGAGCTGCGCTGCCGTGCACAAATTGATATTGTAAGTCTCCTCATTTGGTTTCTCCGAACAAGTTATACTTACAAAATTGGCACAGATCTACTCGAAAATGGCCCAGGAAGACAACAACCTGAATGCCCGGATGGCAGTAGCGTCCACCCGAGACAGCTCCTCGATGAAGGCGCTCGCCGTCATCACGGCCATCTTCCTGCCCGGCGAGTTCATCAGCAGTCTGTTCGGCATCTCCATGTTCGACTGGGAGTGGGGCACGGCGAGCGACAGCGCCCTGGGCGACGACGCGCCCGGCGACGACTACCCGCACCCGGTCATCATGCCGCTGTTCTGGGTGTACTGGGCCTTCACGCTGCCGCTGACCATCTTCATCGTGGTGCTGTGGCGCGCCTGGTGGGTGAACCAGGACCGCTTCTTCCGCCGCCACCTGAGCATGGAGCTCAGCAACGAGCGGTACTGGACCACGGACGGCAAGCCGCGCGACCTCGAGACGTCGTTCACGCAGGACTTCTTCAGCCTGTTCCGCCGCTCCGGCGCCGGCAGCAGCGCCAACAGCTCCGTCCTCGGCACCACGCGCCGCCGCACCATGAGCATCGACTCGCAGAACCCCGCGCTGCACAGGCGCGGCAACTCCCTCAGCGCCAGCACGACGATCGGCAAGGACGGGGACTTTCTTCCCCAGGATATGGCCACCCGGATGAGGACGATATCGTTTGCGCGCCAGCCCCGGACGCTTTCGCCTTCGCGGGCAGTGTAGGCGGGCGATTCCAGGTCTGAGAACGTGTACATAATCAAGCATACGACAAGAAAACGGAAGATACATACGATATATATGAGACAATGACGAGCTCTGTACATATAGTTCACTTGTTAGTGGCGATATAAACACTTACGCAGAATTTGATAAATGACAGAACGTGTTACGACAATTTAAATTAGGTACCATGTCAATTTGATGTGAGATTTACGTACGATACTTCTAGATTACCTTGTGATGATACGGACCCAGCCCTATCAGAATGACCACCCAGAGAACTAGGCAGATTCAGCGTCATGGACTATACTTACCTGCGACGCCTTACTTAAGTCATACTTTCCACCGCGTCCGTGAACTTCATCCACTGGCGGTCGACGAAGCTCTGGAGCTCGATGGACAGGGAGTCGTCCACGGGCCAGGGCGCGGCAGCAATCTTCTTGAGGGCGCGAACCGTCGACTCTACGCCGGCCGTGTCCAGGGCCCGGTCCTTGATGAACGCGGGGCTGTTGAGCATGCCCGAGAAGTAGCTGTCGTGGCCGCCCATGACGAGGGGGTCCAGGGCGTTGGCGTAGGCCTCCAGATCCAGGATTATCTGGTGCCACACGTCGTATGTCACCTCGTCTCGCAGCTTCTCGGCCGTCTTGAGCAGGTGAAGCAGGGTGACGCCGATGTTACCCGGGAGCAGCTCGGGGCTGACGTGGAGTCGGGCATTTGGGTTGAAGCGCATCATGTTGTCTTGTTTTGATTGAAAGTGAAGAAGGGTGTCTGTTTGGTACGTGAGAGTGAAGTAAGTAATGAGTTAGCGGGATTGTTGGTGATGGTTTTGTGAGTTGAGTCTGTCGATAAATCCGATCTTCCTGCTCATACTTATACTATTCTAGACTTGGGTTTACAGAGCTCTGTTCAGGGCCATGAAACGCAATAGAAAGAATTGTTTTTGAACTAGAAGCTACAGGAGGACAAGTATCAAAGAAAACTATGTACGGACAAAGAAACAAATCCTTTGTTGACATTGTCGGCAATGTATCAGGATTAAGAACACCGAGGATTGCACATGCACTCATGAACCTTGACCAATTGTGCTGGTGAAGATGTTGGTACTCTCATCCACTCTGAATGGGGAATATTCAAAGACAGGGAAGAATAAAAAAATCCATTTGCGATCGAGTTGCAACTTGTAACCTGTTTAATTTCATGAGTAATTTAGGTATATATTATAGAAATGTCATAGTCGACGCTACCAAACGATCATTTAGGTAATGGAGGCCCAGGTCCGGGGTTCGGGGTCCCCCAATTTATGCATGATAGGGCGATCCACCCCTGAGCTCAGCCCCCTAATCGATTGACATGGCGTCAGTCCTCGCGCCAAGTGCCAAGAAAAGCGCGACCGTTATCATAGCTCTTGGACCTAGAAATCTTTCCAGAAAGAACTCCATGTGAACGAATCGCCAATTGCTCCGTCTCTTCTTTCCACAGAACCGCCGACGGAAACGTCAATTCGTTTCTCCCCGAGCCCATCGAATGTAGAAATCTACTGAAGCTCACGACCACCCCAATGGTGTGCCTCCCCGCGCTCTTTCGTCTCCCCTCCAAGCTCCGGCGTCGAGCTCGCAGGCGCAGGATGAACACCCTCTTCACCCTGCTCGTCATCGTCTTGCTCCTCCTCATTCCGTTCTACGTCATCTACAAGCCGCCGCGCGCCCTCATCCGGTACTTCTCGCGGCGCTGGCCCGATGTGCTGTGGGAAGTCGACACCAAGACCAAGGTGGTCGCCTTGACCATTGACGATGCACCTTCGGAGCACACGGAGCAGATCCTGGGCGTGCTCAAGGCCTACGATGCGACGGCTACCTTCTTCACCATCGGTGGCCAGGTGTCCGGGCGAGAAGAGATCCTGGCCGACATCGTACGGAGCGGAAACGAGCTCGGCAACCACGCTATGCACGACGAACCGAGCCGCGCCCTGAGCGACGACGAGTTGACGGCGCAGATCGAGACGGTGCGAGACAAGATCAAGGCTGCTTACACCACGGCGGAAAAGGCGCTGCCGCCGCAGTACTTCAGGCCTGGCTCCGGCTTCTTCAGCGACCGGATGAGGCATCTCGTAAATAAGCTAGGCTACAGGCTCGTGTTGGGCAGCATATACCCACATGACCCCCAGATCCAATACTCGTGGATCAATGCTCAGCACATCCTGAGCATGCTGCACCCCGGCGGAATAATAATATGTCACGATCGACGATCCTGGACGGTACCGATGTTGAGAAAGGTCTTGAAGGAGGCAAAAAACCAAGGATATAGAGTGGTCAGCGTAACGGAATTGCTTAAAATCACCAGCCGCTAATGAAGGCGGAAATCGAACATGAAGAACGGACGAAAAACAACAACATATAGACGCAAATGCACGAAATATACAAGGGTCGGACTGTACAGGATACGCAGATCAAATCGCAAAGAGGGCTTGGGACATTTACCAGTCGCTAGGAAGCCAATTGATGATATTGAATGAGAACGGAATCGACATGACATTCATTCTATTGACACGAACATGTTGCGCATACAACAAGTAGAGAAGTCAGATTTGAGGGTGGTCTTGCAAAGCTTATGCCTTTGACTCCTTGATCAGACCCTCAAACGCCTGCGACAAGTCCTCCTTGAGATCCTCCCAGCCTTCGATACCGACGCTTACACGCAACAGCCTCTTGTCGCAAGTATCGTCCGACATGGATCTCCACTCGATCAAGCTTTCGACGCCGCCCAGACTTGTGGCGTGGTGGAACAGGTGCAGCTTGCTCGGCAGTGTCCTGGCAAACTGTTCGTTTCTTGTCTTGAACGCAAAGACGGGCCCGAAACCATTCGGCATCTGCCTCTTCAACCACGCGTCTTCGCCCTCGAGCCCATCCTTCTGAAGACTGGCGTGCGAAACGTCTGCCACGACCTTGCTCACTGCACTGCCTTCTTTTGCCGCTTCGGAAGTGAGCCACTGCACGAGTTTCTCCGCGTCGTGGCTCTGCTTCTTGACTCGGATTTCCAAAGTTCTCAAGCTCCTTACGCCCAACCAGCCCTCGAGACTGCCGAGCACACTTCCGAGAATGAGTCTCTCCTCGAAGAGCTCCTGAAGCCAAGCACTATGCTTTGGTGCCAAGGTCAGCACGCCACAAAGCATGTCGCTGTGGCCGCCGAAATACTTGGTGCCCGAGTGCATCACCACGTCTGCGCCCCAGAGGAAGGGGTCCAGCAGAGGTGGCGGTGCAAACGTAGCATCAATGGTTAGCCAGGCGCCCGTTCGCTCCGCCTTCTTCCTGTAGAATTCGAGGTTGCGCGCCTCGCCCGTAGGGTTGAGCGGCGTCTCGACGTGGATCACGTCGCCTTTGCTTAACTCAGTGTCCGGGCAGTCCAGATCCAACATCTGCAGGCCCGTGAGCTTGGAGAGCAGCTTGATGACGCCATGGCAGCCGTGGTAGCCACCGCCAATGGCGATGCGCTTCGGGTTGAGATGAACGAGCATGGCGTGGAACGCGGAGAGGCCGGAACTGTACGTCAGAGACGGGCCACGGAGGATCGAGGTCAGGATGGCCTCGAGGCGTGTGGTGTTGGGGTTACTGATGCGGGAGTAGACATGGGAATCCAGGGGGTTGTTGGGCTACAGGGAATGTGTCAGCCATTGAATTTCTTGAAGTGTCACCTTGGAAATTGGGGAGACGACACACATTCTCATTGTGATGGGCCTGAAGCTTGTCCGGATCTCTGCTATACCGGAATGTCGTGGCTACATGCATTGGGGGAGCAACGGCCTGGCTGGAGTTGAGGAAGTCATCGGCATGAATCGTCTGAGCCGAAAGGGAGAGATGCTGAAGCCGTGTTGCTGGCGATTCCAGACTCGTGGCATTTGTGCTCGATACCGACGGGTCCTCATGGGCCATGCCATCGACAAGATCTGGCCGAGCAGCCGCAGAGCTATTGTTGTCACTCATCTTGACAGCCTGAGCGATCTTTTGGTTCAGTGCCTTTGATACAATCTGGATCGACCCGTCCCAGGCATGAAACAAAGATATATATCAGGAAATATCCGTGATCAGGATCATGATATGACTAACTTTCACGCCCTGTGTGTCATGGTATGTGGAGTCCTGACGAGTAAGTTCTCCACTATGATCTGCTTTCCATCGCCGACTTTGGCGGGGTCAATTAGCATGTGGCTGGTGCCGGCGTGGCGGTGCTAGAGAGTATACTCCATACTCTATACCTCTCTATCAAGTGTAAGTGAGGATCCAATTGGGAACGGGCCTATCCAAAGGACCAGGCCCTGTATCTCTATTGTCACTGGATACTAATACTACTCCTAACAAGACTTCTCTGTTGCTGATGTCAGCGATCAAATGGCGCGTTACGGTAGACTATAACGCCCACGTGCCACGTTCGTCTTCGGAAAAAGATCCCAATCTCAAAGCATCATGAAACTATCATCAATCACAATCGACCTCTCTCGAAAATCTCTTATGATAACTTGAGTTCTAATGAAGAAGCGTCACCATCGAATTTAAGTGCATCGATCTCACGCCATTACTTCAACCACGGCGTTGAATTACAACGAAGCAGGGATGGGCCCGGAATTCGTATAATCAATGGTTACCACTTACGTCAATTATTGGCAAAGATTGGGGTATATACGACCCCACCTCGGTGCTGTCTCTCGCGTGGACTACCCAGATGGGATCCTTGTCTTGTCCAGATCATCTCTATACAAGGCCTCCGTTTTCTTGGCGCAAAAACCGTTCGTCCTTCTCTTTGAGTCGCCCTGAAATAGGCCGAAGCAGACTTACACCATTTCCTATCATTTGTGGATGACCACTGAAATTATCCAGCAGAATGCCTTTCCAGCCTCATCCATCTCCCCGTGCCAAGTTTCTTCGGGTCGTGGAGGCGAGGCAAGCGCTGTAGGTAATTACGACGAGACAGAGATGGAAATGTCCATTTGATTGTTCTCTGTCGGGCCTGGGAGAAAACTCACAACTCGACTATAAATAATGGCATCAAGTGAAGTATCGACTTAGAGGTGCAGTTCACGTCGGTTTTCTCTCTACTCGAGCCATCATGTTGAGTCAAAACACTAAATGCCTGCTGGCCGGACTGGTCACCTTCTCCCAGTTGGGATCAGCCAAAGCAGCCGACAGCTCCTGGCCCATACAGGACTCGGGTTACACGGACGCCGTACAATGGGACCACTACAGCTTCATCATCAACGGCGAGAGGAGATACCTCTTTGGTGGAGAGATGCATCCTTTCCGCACGCCCGTCCCAGAGATGTGGCAAGACATTGCCCAAAAGTTCAAGGCCAGTGGAATGAACACCTTCTCATTCTATAGCATGTGGGGGATGCACGAGTCGTTCCCATCCCAGGTCGACTTTTCCACCGCGTTTCGCGACTACCGCAGGCTTCTTGAATATGCAGAAGATGCTGGCCTCTACGTCATGGCGAGGCCCGGTCCGTACACCAACGGCGAGTTGAATGCTGGAGGCTTTCCCATCTGGGTCACGACTGGGGAGTACGGGACCTTGCGCACCAACGGCACAAGTTACACTGCCGCCTGGCAGGACTACATGACCCAGCTTACAGATATCGTCCGCGACCACCAGATCCATACCAACGGCACCATCATCACGATCCAGGTAGACAATGGATATCCTTCGCAGTACAAAGATAGGACGGCTAAGACGCCCAATGGTCCCGCCATCGGTTACTTTCAGAACCTCGAGGCTCTGATCAGGGAACAGGGAGTTGACGTGCCTACTACGGCCAATGCCCCGGGCAAGTATCCTGACTGGTCTCCCGACTACGACACGGTCGGAGCAGGTGGTGATGTAAACATCTGGGGAGAAGACTCCTATGTACGTGGATCCTAGGCTTACTGATACTGGCGACATGTTCACTGACGATTGTTTAGCCGCTTTGCTGGTCTTGCAACCCCGATGACTGCAGCTCCGCCGAAGACGAGTTCACCTTGTTGGATTATTACGACTATTTTCAAGAGGTTGCCCCCAACTCGCCCGGCCTGTTGCCAGAGTTTCAAGGCGGAAGAGTTGTTCCCCTGGGCGCGGAAAGCTGCGAAGCCTCTGTTGGTCCCGACTTCCGCAACGTGTACTACCGGCACAACATCGACCAGAAGATGTCGGCCCAGATCATGTACATGTTCGCCGGCGGCACCAACTGGGGCTGGATCGGCGTGCCGTTCATCGGGTCCAGCTACGACTACTCGGCGCCCATCGCGGAGGACCGCACGCTGCGGGACTCGTGGTACGAGACCAAGAACCTCGCCCTCTTCACCCGGGTCGCCAGCGACCTCGCCAAGGTCGACCGGAGCAACGAGACCGTCGCCATCGACAACGACGCCGTGAGCGCCACGGAGCTGCGCAACCCCGATACCGACGCCGGGTTCTACGTGGTCCGGCACGCGACATCGACGGACGATTCCCCGCAGTCTTTCCACATGAACGTGACCACGTCGATGGGAAGTCTCACCATTCCTCAGCTCATAAGCGGAATTTCGATGTCTGGACATATTGCCAAGATCATTGTCATCGATTTCTCATTTGCGGATGAGCAGCTCGTCTACTCCACCGCCGAGGTCCTGAGCTATGTGGTCATTGACGGGGCGCCCGTCTTGTTGCTCTGGGTGCCTGCGGGAGAGAGCGGCGAGTTTCTGCTCAAGAATGCCGAAGGCGGCGAAATCCTCGACTGCGACGGGTGTTCCGATGTGTCCTTCAACCAAACAGCAGATGGAGTGATTGTCACCTTTACACAAGGACAGGGCGCGAGCGTATTGCAAGTTGGAGACGTTCGTGTTCTGCTCCTCGATCGCACGGCCGCGTGGCAGACTTTTCTACCAGTCCTCACCAAGGACCCATCGGCTCCGGTGAATCAGACCAGTGAGTAATACCCAACAGGCGTCGACATGCATTTGAATGCTGACCAGTCCTTAGTCATAGTTCGAGGCCCCTATCTCGTCCGAGAAGCCGGTATGGACGAGACCAACGGTCTCCATGTGCACGGCGACACCAACACCACAACCGAAGTCGAGTTCTTCGCCCCGAGCGCCGTGAACAAGCTGTGGTGGAATGGAGAGTCGACCGCATTCACCCAGACGAGCTACGGTTCCCTGATCGCCAATATCAGCGGTCCCGATAGCTACGAGCTGCCCGCGCTGAGCGGCTGGAAGACGCAGTCGTCGCTGCCGGAGCGCTTCGCCAATTATTCGGCCACGAGCGAGGCCTGGGTCGCAGCCGACGAGGGCCTCTACGTCGATCTGTACGGGCCGCACCACGGCTTCAGCCTGTGGCGCGGCACTTTCAACGGCTCCGCGAGCGGTGGTAATTTCAGCGTCCAGGGCGGCCGCGGCTTCGCCTTCTCCGCCTTCCTCAACGGCCAGCAGGTCGGGTCCTATGCCGGAGACGCGTCGCAGGACAGCGGGTTGCTGACAGTCTCGTTCGAAAATGCTACGGTCGTCGAGGATAGTGAGAACGTCATCTTGCTCGTCCAGGACAACACCGGCCACGACGAGAACAGCGCCGCCACGAAGCCGCGCGGCATCCTGAACGCCACGCTCACCGGCGCGGGCGAGGACGGCGGCAGCGGCGACATCCAGTGGAGACTGGCGGGCACCGCCGGGGCGCCGGCCAACAAGACGGTCGACGCCGTGCGCGGCCCGTACAACGAGGGCGGTCTGTTGGCCGAGCGCCTCGGCTGGCACCTGCCGGGCTTCGACGACTCGGCCTGGGCCGCCGGGACCCCGTCGGACGGCGTGCAGGAGCCGACGGTCCAGTTCTACCGCACCAGCGTCGACCTCGACGTGCCCGCGGGGCACGACGCGTCCATCGTGTTCGCCCTCGCGTCCAACAGCACGACGCGCAGGCTCCGGGCGCTGCTGTACGTCAACGGGTACCAGTACGGCCGCTACATGCCGTACGTGGGCGGGACGTCGCGGTTCCCCGTGCCGCCGGGGATCTTGGACTATGCCGGCGAGAACACGATTGCGGTGGCGCTGTGGGCGCAGGATGACGAGGGCGCGTCGCTTGATGTTGATTGGGAGATTACCAACATTGTGCGGTCTTCTTTGGATACTAGGTTTGATGGGTCGTATCTCCGTCCTGGGTGGTCTGAGGATCGTAATGTTTATGCTTAGGCTTTTCACAGGCAGAGGTTGACTCTTGTAATCTGGTAGTATATTCAAAGGCTCACTTTACAAGTACTGCAATTCAAGTTGTATCTGGTCGATTATGATCACTTTGAATCTTGGGCCCTTATTGTGCGGTATATCCTCCGTCTACGGGCAAGCAAACGCCTGTAACCCACGACGCCTCCGGACAGGCCAGGAATATAGCCGCACCAACGATGTCTTGGGATTTTCCAACGCCGCCAAAGGGATGCTTTGCCTCGATACTATCGGCATCATCCAAGTTGGCTATCGTTTCGGAGAAGATGGCAGTGTTTGTATCTAGTTTTCCAAAGGTTAATCAGGTTTCCAAGTTCCAGGCGAATCGCGTGTATGCTTACAGCCAGGACAAATGGCGTTGCAGTGAATCTTGTCCTCGGCATAGTCCAGAGCGACCTGCCTGGTCATGTTTGCCACCGCAGCCTTGGATGCGGCATACGATACTGCGTTGTATCAGTTCCTCGCATGCATGATTTCGAAACAGGTTAGAAGGACCTACTGTTTGCTCGACCACCGACGAGGCCAAAGATGGAGGACATGTTGATGATCCACCCCCGGTGCCCATCGTGCACCTCCTGCCGGAGCATCTGTGCAATGGCATATTTGCAGCCATAGAACACGGACTTGGCGTTGACCGCCATGGTGATGTCCCACGTATCCTCAGGCGTCTCGTGGACTCTCAACGGAGAGCCTCGTGCCTCCATAGAGACACCCGCGTTGTTGACCAGTCTGAGGACCCGATTAGCTCATTGCGCAATGAATGACAATTCTTTTCTTCCAGGAAGAAATCATGGTATCAGTTCTTACATGTCAATACGCCCAAATGCTGACACGGCCTGCTCGACCATTGCTTGCACGTCCGCCGCCAGGCTGACATTCGTCTGTACAAATATGGCCTGCCCGCCGTTGCTGGAGATGGTCTGGTCCGTACATGGCAAGGCCTCCTCTCCCACTCCAGGTGAGCGCGCATCTCTGTTCAGGTCGGCGCACACCACGGCGGCCCCCTCCCGGGAATAGGCCAGAGCTATAGCCCTGCCTATGCCGGAGGAAGACCCGGTCACGATGGCGACCTTGCCTTGGAGTCGCTGCATGATGTCAAGAGATATGATTCAATAGAAGAAATGCACAGCAATGGAAAATCAACGAGAAGTAGAAACGAGCTGGAGATTGTACTACATGGGAATACAGCTCCCCCGCTGCAGGCAGAATTGATCAATGGTATAACTTCAAGACAGCTGCTTATACTGCTTTACTGCTTACGTGGGAGCTTCTTTTCTTGGCTTTAGATTGCCCGCCTCGAAAAGTATAGGTGATGGACTTGATGCGGAGAAGATGTTGCACAAAACTAACTTCCTACTCGCATGCCACCTCGCACCTCTCGGCCGCATGGAGAATATGATTGGCCTCGGCTTACTTGCGGGACACACTTGGGCAGCCGCCGGGGGATGCTCAGAATGATCCAGCAATGACATGAAGCAGTGCTGATAATACTTCAGTTTGAAAAAGCCGACCGAATTTCCCCATCCAAGAATGTTGACTTGCCATTGATTATAGTCACTGAAGTGATCAGACCCTCTTTTTCCTATGACCCTAGCCTGACGTGGTTCAAAAGTCCTGTAGTCAGATTTTAACCCGAACCCTTGTCTGGCTCTCAAGCGAAACCAAGCTACTCTGCGACCTAGATGTGGTCCATGTCGTGGTTTGCTAGAACAAGGCTTTAGAGGTGGTAGATGAAATTGACGTCCTGAGTAAATAATGACAAGTTTTCGCCGAAGCTTTGAATCAGAGACAATATCACTAGAGTGTGTTGCTGTAAAGGGCGATGAGAAGTTTTGTGGATTTCTTTTCCTAGTTAAATCAAAGGTATTTAACGATTTGAATCTCAAGAACCTCATTTCTTCTCCAACAAAGCCTTCTCGCTCTCGAGGATCCTGGGGATCTCGTCCTCGATGCTGGGCCGGTGCGGCTTCCAGCCCAGCGTCCTGGCCAGCCTCTCGGCCTTGCCGCGCGAGTTGAGGCCCCAGCTGACGGCCTCGAAGCCGGCAAACTCGAGGGCCTCGTCCTTGCTGAGCGACAGGTCCTTGGGCGCCTCCTTGAGGTAGCCGAGCTCGTGCGCCTTCTTGGCCATGAGCCGCGAGTACTCGCCCCAGACGAACTCGCCGTTCTCGGCCAGGAAGTAGCCCCGCTCGTTCCAGAGCTCGCCCGACAGGTTCCGGGCGGCCGCGGCCTCGGCGAGCAGAACGTAGGCGTCCGCCAGGTCCTGCACGTGCACGCTGTTCCAGTGCGCCTGGCCCTTGCCCACGATGGGCGCGACGCCCTTGGTCAGGATCATCTTGGCGAGCTGGTAGGCCTGGCGGCTGCGGCCCGAGACGGGCCCGCGGCCCGGGCCGTAGATGGTCGGCGGGCAGACGACGGCGATCCGCACCGCGTCCGAGCCCGACTCCAGCACGATCTTGTCAATGTCGCGGTGGAAGGCCTCGTCGGGCAGGTTGGTCAGCTCGGCCACGCCGGCCCAGTCGTTGAACACCTTGTCGTCGTGCTCGCCCAGACGGCCCGACAGCTGGTCCTTGAACGTCAGGATGCCGGTGCCGCTCGTGTGTAGCCAGAAGCCCGGCTTGGATGCCGTGTGGCCCGCTGCTAGGCCAGAGGCGATGGCGCGGGCGGCGCCCTCGTGGTCCGAGGCGTCTGCGGTGTCTGGAGTGTTGTCAGCGAGCTGCACAGTCGAGTGGCCCAAGATAAAGCTCACGAATCACAATGTCCGCCTTTGATGCTGCATCCTTGATTATGTCGGAATCATCAAGACCTCCAATGATGGCGTTGATCTTGGGGTACTTTGTTTGCACCTGCTTGGCCTTGTCCTGCGAGCGGATGAGGGCCGAGTACTCCCAGTCCGGGTGCGCCTGGTTGAGGGCGTATAGAATATCTCCGCCGATGTAGCCAGTAACGCCGGTGCTGTTGGGCGAATTCAGCCATGTCTCCAAGTATAAACGTGGGGTAAATCCGGGGGTACCTACATGAATACCTTGGGGGCCATTTTCGAGTGATGGTGTAGTTTGGATTGTTGCTGATGCGTGCTCGATCAATGATATAATAGTTCAATTTCTGCGAGAATCTTTGACAGTATAGTGCCTTAATATAAGGGATGAATCGAAAGTCGTTTGCTTCGTTTGGGTTCGAGGGTAATTGTTTACCCATTCAGGGTTGACAATGACGCAAATGAAGCGCCCGCTGACATAGCACATATACTCGCTCCACTTTTCGTCATACATCGTATTTACGAGCTGCTGCAGCTCAAGCGCGCACGTATCCAACATGCGACACCATGTTGTACAGTCTTATTAATTCTTAGAAGAAGCCACGGGAAACTTCCCGTCGGCATTTCAAATTGCAAGAAAAGTATCATGTCAGACATGGTTCTGATTCTGTCAAATCTCTTCGTGTACAGTCATTAGGTAACTTTTAGTATAATGCACGTCCAAAGCTACGGCTACTCGATCCGCCTATCGCATGTCTACATCCGTTGTGTCCATAACATTCGCACTGAACACATACCTATCCTTCAGTATAGTTATGAAGTACTTCTGAAGAAGCAAGGCAGATCGCAGCGTTTCATAATGAGCATATTTCCAGAGTCCTCAGCGTCTTCTCCTAATTCTCCTCTGTTTGGGTCCTCATTCTTGGCTGGCCACGAAGTACGTCGTATTCAATCCCACAGCGTTGCAGCAGTACGGCGATGCTCGAATACCGCGTATTCTTGAGTACGCCCTTGTTTTGCACCACTGAGATTGTACCCATCGCGACCGCAGCAACAGTGCAGCCTAGGGAGATTCCGTACACGATCCATAAGTCTTGCGCATAATATCTGAATCTGTTCTGGGCCTTGGACCGGGTGCATGGATAGCCGAACGTCCTGTCGCTTTCGAGAGGCCCAACCGGGCGATCGGGTGCTGCTGCCCAGGTGACTATAGTAAAAGAGGGCTGGGAGAATATCGAGAGGATCAGATTTTCGAATAAAGATTGCACTCTTTGTTTGAGATCGGGAAAGGGAAAATAGAATTGTCGTTTGTTAAACAATCTCGTCAAAAGAGCGTTTGTGAACTCCAACGGGACAAACTTGGTAGGGGCATACAATGAACCATTGATGCAATCTCTGAAAACAGAGCCGAATGAGTGGTAGGCCGCAACGTAATGATATCGCCTATCCTTAGGGTATACATATGCACTCTCGGGTAGGGCGATAGTCGTGTCTTCGGTGCCATCATCTGCCTTATCTTGCGTCAATGTGGTGTCCAAGATAGGTGCAACGTATTCGCGGTCAAGGACTTGTATGTTCTGAAGGCCACCAACATACTCGAACTTGACCGTGTACTCTGTCTCGTAGTTTTGACATCGAAATATGTTCGGAGCGAAAGACTTCTTCCAACCGGGTGTCGTGTAATTCTCGGGAATCTGGTCAAAGGGAAGGAGCGTGTTTGAATATCCGATCCAAAGAACGGGCTCGGTTCGAAAGACGCCCAGATGTGCCGGCCAAGGCGGATCAAACGTCGGTATCCCAGTGATGGAGACGTTGCTGATTTGCGGCTTCGCATATTCACCCAGTTGTGTAATTGCAAAATAGCTGTACAAGCCCTCAGGTAGCAAGAGCTTCGCATCAAACGGCAATTTTATGTTGTCAGTGTCAGGGACACGAACACCTCCGATTATGATATCATCACATTTGTAGCCAGGCGCCCTGAACTTGACAGTAAAGGTGCAGTCCCACCCATGTCCACAGGCCATACTGGAGGCGTCCGACGCGGCTACAGGAGCGTCTTGGAAGAAGGCAGCCGTCGCTAGAGTTTTAACCGCACCGATGGGTCCATCATAATAGAGTAACCGTTGAGGATCACTGGTGTTAATTGAAGTCACGTTCAATCGGCTGGTGGTTACGAGAGAGCGGCCGTCCATTTGGGGTGGATTGGCGAAGTCGTATGAACTCTCCCTGGTAAAATTCAACACCTTCGCGCCGGGGCAGGTCGTCACATCAACTGTGGGCTCCACCGAAAGTGCTTGACTGGCCAGGATCACAATGATCGGACTCAACCTTTGGCAGCATTAGCAACACAAACGGCTCATGTCAACTGTATAAGATGCAATAAGTAGGTAGTGTGGGAGAAAAAAGAAATGTCACTTGCCAAGTGAACGATGCCATAAGGACTACGACCTTGGTCTTTTTGAGGAACTCCCGGTTGAACATGGCGAGCAGATCACTAGGGGCAGCCGTGAGACAGTCTACGGTCTTCAATGCGAGCGGCTCAGATGCCAAGACAGACCAGACTCTCTGACGGAAGGCTGCAATGACAGCGGCCACGAGAGAAGCCTTGGTTAAGAATGCTAGCAGAGTGCCGTACCTCAACTTTTTGGTTTGGTCGTCCGCTGGCGTTCCGTGGAGGGATAGATAGTATTGGTGATGGCCGACGGCAAAGCCTAATCCCAGCAGGAGCAATCCATACATTGTCCAGCCTGAGTGCAGCGACCACCACGGGACAGATTTGTTGATAGCATCTGCATAGCTGGGTAAACCACCTTGATGTTTCTTTGGTCCAGGGTTGAGTGCTTCTTCGTCTCCAATCGAAGCGATGTCTTCAACAGCATGTTCCGAGCCTGCTGGGATATGGTACATTGACACATCCTCAAATAGCTGGTCTCCGGCCAAGCTGACACTGGCTGTACGTTCATGTCGAGATATGTCCTGTGGCATATTATATGTTTCTGTTACGGGATTTGTCCTGTTTTATGAGCATTAGGCGAAAGATGCGAGGAGGGGAAGTGCCCTGAATGATAGAAATGGAAAACAGGAATATGGGGGTGTGAAAAGCTGTAAGGCTACACTCTCGTGTTCAGATCCTGTCCGACGATCGGCTGAGGGCTGATTGTCCCAAATGGGACAGGCGCAGGCCATTTGCATTGTACATCGTACAGCATGAATGATGAGCCTCTCGCAGCATCATTGGCCATCTTATAAAAAGAAACGACAGGAGTTGTGTGGCAGGATTCCAAATATAGAAGGTTGGGTGAGAGTATCCATTACCACTCAAGAGTCTCAATCGAAATGTAAAGGTTATGGTTTACAATTATCCTACCATTATTCTAAGCCAGCGATTTCGCTTGTTCATCCGAAGTTCAAAGATCTACATCGCCGATGAGGCTGACATTCCATGAAAGGACCACTAGCAGCACTGACCTGCCTCTGTCGCGACTCGCGAGTGAGCGCGATGCGCTTCTTCTAGGGCTTGGGTTCGCTCACGGACCAGCCAAGACGACACCATATTCACTAACCAAGCTCCAATGTTCTATTCGCAGATTCATGCGGATAAAAGTGCATAACCAGACGTGATAATATTAGTCTAGCACTAGCATAACACAAATTTCCTATAGTATTCGCCGCGGACAAAACCGAGTAATTCCGTATAGTTTCCCCGGAATGATCTCCTCGCCCTGTGCAAACTAAAAATGTTTGCTAGTATAGTGGAATGAACATTGTCTTTGTCCTCGAGGCTTCATAAAGAACTATTGCCCTGAACCAACTGCAAAGAAAACGTCCATCAAAAAGCGACCGTCTTTGTTCAAAAAGCAAACAACCACCACCAACAATATGCCTTGCTTAAAATAAACATTGTCCCATTCCATCGCCATGAGCCCGGCGAGTCTTTAATATATAACAAAACGCTTTCATACACGACGTCTCTTTGTGAGGTCTCGTCACTTATATCACCAATCCTGCCAGGACCCCCCTTGCATGTATGAGAGGATTCACTACTCCTTCTCAAAACGATTTTACACAGTCATTCAACTAAACTTATTACCCCTTCCCTTCTCTTTGAGCCCTCAGCAGAAAACCTACAGGACAATAACCAAGTGCGCGAGTCCGTGTCTTGGGGATCCTGTACTTAACCGCTTTCGAGGACTCCTTGCTCTACTTTACAACGTTCCCTGTATCGTACGGAAAGGCTGGTCTTTTCTGTGCTCACATTTGTTTCTTCTACTTGTCCATCTATATATAACCCGTCACATCTCTCGCTCCAGGCGAACCTGCTCGGTCAGCGCCTCGAGACAAACACCCCAGAGAACTAGATAAAGACAGACCCCAAGAAGACAACCAACAGAACAACAACAACAATGCCTTCCTCGGTACGCTCGACCTGCTCGTCCTCGGCGGACCGCCGCCGCCTCTCGCAGTCGCTCAACCGCGTGTCCATGCTGGGCCGGCTGTCGGGCATCGACGCCTCGGCGCTGCCGCCCCTGCGCACCGACTCGCCCATGACCGTCATGCAGGACCAGCTGCGCGCGCTCTACGGCGCGCCCAGCACCGAGAGCCTGAACTCGGTCGACGCCGTCGTCACGCAGATGTCCCGCCCCGGCGGCGAGGACGACGCCGCGCTGACCGGCCCCGAGTCCGGCAGGCACAACATCCGGCCGGCGCGCAGCGAGTCGGCGCGGTCGCAGCACAGCGCCGGGACGACGACGAGCCGCTCGCGCGCACGTAAGGAGACGCTTTCGCGTCAACAGCAGCACCAGTCGTCGGCCGCTTCCGTCTGTTCGCGGCCGCCTCTGTCTCACCCCGAGATCCTCGCGCCGGGCGGCCATGCGCGCGCCCGCAGCGAGGCCGCCATCCGTATGGGTAGCACGGCGCGCAAGCGGCAGAGCATGGCGATGAAGGGCGGCCAGGGCCGGCAGAGCCTCGCCGTGGCCGCTCCGGATCTGCCCGACTGGCTGGCGCAGACGTTCACTGGTTCTCGTTTTGCCAGCAGCGAGCCGACCCCGGCAACAGCTGCGCCGCTTCCTCCGGTGCCCTCGATCCCCGCCGACAGGCGCGAGAGTATGGCATGTGACAACCGCCGATCTTCGACGGCGACGGTTGTGCCCGAGACTCCCCGCGCGGCCAAGACAATCACGCAGATTGTCCGGGAGGCGCGCAGGAGGAGCACGGTTTCAAAGTCGCTGTGCGGCGACGACGACGATCTGAAGAGTGTATACTCGACGCGGTCTGCCGCCACTACTTCGTACATGCCTCGCAACTTCAGCCGTCCGATGGAGAAGAAGCGTCAGAACATCGTGAGGGAGCAGGGCGTCAATTTCGAGATGGTCACCCCTACCAGCAGTGCCAAGCAGTCTCCCAGGTCCTTCAAAAAGCTGTCGATCGTGATCCCGCCCTCGCAGAGCTCCTCGAGCAGCTTCAGCGTCCGCTCCGTGACCCGCAGCACGACGCCTCCTCTGGTGTCTGCCACTCCGTCGCCAGCGAGAACCGTGAGCTCCTCTTCGGCCGACTCGCTCGCGTCCTCTCGAGGCCGCACGAGGACCTCGACCATGAGCTCGGCCACCACCGTGTCCAGATCTCCCAGCCCGGCGCGCGGCTCCTACAACCCGGCCAACGACAAGTCGATCCTGACGAGTGTCGAGCGGTCGTCGGACAGCTACAAGCGCAGCCAGCCGGCTGTTCAGCAATCGAGAAGCACGGAGCCCCGAAGAGTCATGCCGCCGGTGAACCCCAGATACAGCGTTGCTCCAACAATGACGGCCAGTGGCGATGCGTCTTTCGCTACTCGGGCCACCGCAGCCAAGAACATGCGCAGAGGGCCTGAGATCCAGACGCGAAGTCTCCCCTGCCCACACCCCAACCCTCTCGGATTGCACCCGGTAAACATCGCCAGCTCCAGGCGTGAACAGAAGCCCCAGGATCTCAGGAAGCCCGTCGCGCGGGAGGCGTTCGTCCTCCAACCAGCACGATGCGAGACTCCCCCTCTATTCGGCCACACCCTCGAGAGAAGCGATTCGCTGTTCCTGGGTTCGTCAGCCTCCCGCGTTGCCGACCAGCAGTTCTTCCCGGAATGGAGCCAGCCGCAACAGCAACCCGCCAAGTTCGAAGCTTACAGGAAGACCGAGGACGAACTGATGTTGACCTCCTCGTCAGCTGGCCCCGTCGACGACCGGCGCTTGCTCCCCAGCCAGAAGAGGAGCGTCTCCCCGGCCGCGTCGCTGCAGCGCGTGGCCATGACCAACGCTCACGTCGTTCGTAGCTCGCCGGCCAACATGATATCAGCTCCCAGACTTGGAAGCACCAGGTCTCTCAGGAAGACCACGGCCATTGACTTTGCCAGTTTGCGAGGAGAGAACAATTAAGTGTGTGAATGTAGGAGAGACTGCGCAGAAAGGGATTCAAAATAGGCATAGATGATGATGATTGGGGAGGTAGCTAACTCCGGACATAATATATGTGTAGACACCAGGTTCAATCACCGTGCAAAGAAATTTCAGAAAGGCGTAAAAAACCATTGATTGCGAAAAAATATATCTTTCTGAATGCATAATGCGAACGCGAACTCAGACCTCAGATCTTGCCAAGTGACTGGTTTCTAGCCAAGAGTGGACAGCCATGAAAGATGTAAATCATAGCGTCACACAGCCATTGGCGCTGTCCTCGAGGAAGATGCCACCATAGATCTGACCCTCGTTGATGGGCGACTCTTGGTAGCCTGAGTTGACCACATCCGAAGTGCCCGTCGGCTTTTTGAGGATTCCGAGCTGATATTGGCCATAGCCCGAGTTGTCGTTGGCCAGAGTCGAAGTAACGGCCTTGAGTGCTTCAGTCCCAGACGAATAGTAGACCTGAAGGGTGCTGGTGGAAAAGCGTGAGTATAAAAGTACATTCTGGACAAGTCTATTGCGACTGCGTTCTTACTTGTTGTCAAAGTCCAACGTGACTGCAAAGTTTTGCCATCCGCTCTGGTCGATGGGCGTAGACCAGACCACCTCGCTGTTTCTGTTGGTGATCTTGAAAGTGTTCTTGTCCACCTCTGGGTGATCAATAAGCGTTCCCGTCTCAAAGTTGAACTGGTTGCCGTTGTAGTCGGCACGCTCATGCCAGATGTTCTTTGCGACGTGTTAGTCAGTATATCCTTGTGATACAGCGACGCAACATTATGCACATACCAGATATTCATGAGTGAGGTTCAGAGTCCTTGCCGGATCCTGCTTGACGCTCCAGTGCAGCGTCCTTGCACCCGTGGTGCCCGGGCCCTCGGTGTTGGTGTCATTGGCCAACTGCAACCCGGCACGGCGGAAGCCGTTCTGGGTTTGGAAGATGGACTTTTCGCTGATGGTCACCTCGACGGACTTGTAGTCGGGACCGTCGAACCGCGAGTTGGTCACATTGGGAAACAGCAGGATCTGCGACCACGGTATGGCGCTGGCTCGGACGTAGTCGGGGTTGAACAAGCTCGTCGCGGAAGAGTCAAAGTCGGTCAGCTGCGCTGTCGCCGGTACTTGCCCAGACAGCACGACGGGGCAGCTGATGGCAGCTCTGGGAGATGGGCGTGCGGCGGCGAGGGTCGCCAACAGGCTGCCGAGTGCGATTTGCGAGATCATCATGAGTTGATAATGAGAGGCGCCGAGATACGATGAGAGTCCGCGCAGTATACCATATGAACAACTTAACATCCCTTTCCATCTTGTAGGGGCCTCCAGTTCAATTTATTCCTCGATTCGACGTTGGCCATTTCGGGCGGCGAACTGGAATAGTTCCCGACACCCCGAACTTCGAAATGCATCGTATGCAAGGGGCATGGACATGGCGAACCGTCTCCGGCACTCGTCGAAGACGGGCAAGGGAAGTGGAAGACGATGTTCCGAGGGACAGAATACAGATTATCCAGTGACATCAGCAGCCGCCTACCAAAGAAGTCAAGTACATAGGCGTGCGGAGAAGTATCTTCTGTACCTTGCCTGTCAACTCGTGCAAGGCGAGATCCGGACCCCTGCCAAGTGGCCAAGCGATGAGCGCAGGGGTCTCGATCGAGCCAGCGTCTCATGCTTACCAATTCGACAAAGGCTTTTAGGCCGTGTGTTTTGCGAAGAGTGTATTCTGGTATCAGGCCCATCGTATTGCCTAGAAATAGAGTTTGATTGAGGATCAAGACTGGACAAAATGCCATATGCTTCCAGCTCTTGGGAAAAGGTTAAAAATGTGTTATGTCAGCGGGTCTTTTGATTCTAGATGAGATGCAACAAGCTCGCAACGGGCGCGGGAGCTAATCAAGTTCCAGGACCGGTCCTCCCAAGACATTTATAGTAGACCAAACGGTTCTCATTAGTCTAGTTTGATCAACATCATACAAACCTATTCATTCGGCAGAGTGAAAGGACTTTGATGCTCCATGAAAGGTCTCGGCGTTCAGACTTTTCCTCACAACCCGCCATCAACCATCACCGTTTCCGCCTTCCAAGACAGCACCCACAGCAGCCCATCCACCATGCTTCGAGAAAGCCACACCGGGCAGGCTGCTCGGTATCTTCCTGCTCCTCGTCCGATGTCCCACCTGTCGCCATTCCCACTTCTGCTCTAGACTGCCGTCGGTGGTTCTTGAGCAGCGGCGACGCCTCCGTGTAGGTCTCGGGCTTGCCGTTCTTCTTCGCGCTGCCCTGAGCGCCGTCGTCGCCGGGCCGGCCGACTATCCGCTTGTGGCTGGCAATGAACCGTCCCACGGTGCTGTGCCGCCGCTGCAGGCTCTCCAGGACCTGGTACGCATGCGAGGAGCTGATGTCGTCGGCGCCGGAGAAGGCGGGGCCGGTCTGCACCGACCCCTCGATCCCGGCCGGCGCGTCCGCCGCTGCCGCTGCTGCCGAAGAGGACGACGGGCCGGCGTCGCCGGGCGATATCGAGGCCCCCGGCGAGCTGCCCAGGTGGCGGGCCAAGTGGTCCCCGACCTTCTGGACGACGCGTTCCGTGACCTCCCGCTGGAAGTCCTGCGAGAGCAGGGGCCTGTGGCCCGACGAGCCCTGCTCGCTGTCGCTGCTGCTGCTGCTGCTGGAGCTGCTGGAGCTGCTGGACGACGAGCTACTCGAGCTGTTCGACCTGCTCCGGCCGTGGTGCGAGCCAATATGCATTGCTTTCTTCTTCCTGACAGAGGAGGATGATATCACAAAAAGCATGTACGATGAGTAATGAATAAATGACAGTAATGGCGGTTTTTGTATAAATGTGATCGTAAGAGTATGACCGTTTCTTTTTCGGTCCGGCGGCAAATTTCCTCAGAGTTTGGAGTCCAGTTTTGACTCTTTTCTTATTCTCGTCTCCTACCCAGGGGGTTCTGGATCTGTTGCCGAAATCTTTCACGGATCCTCAGATGGCCACTGGGTCGACCCACTGATTGTGTTGGCACGGACAACCCACCGGCTTTGGCATCGCCAATGGGTTTCAAGTCTTCGTCCGCGACCAATCAATGAATCACGCTTCTGGCTGGGTCATGACATGGTCTTACAGAGCAACTCTGGTCTATACGGACTGTACGGTGCAGACTCAACATCCTGCTGGATTCTATGCTTATCTGATCAAGTAATAAGAGCCCCACCGTTCATTTCTATGGGAACGGAGCAGTCATGAAAGCATGTACTCCGTAGGCATATGCTGTCTAAACGATCCTGCCATGCAACGCAAACAGTACCCATCTAGCCGCTTGTTTTGAACCCGTTGACTGAATCCATTCAGTTGTAACGTGGGTATATTCCATGACAGACACGTTCATCCCAGACCTCTTTCATCATGTCCACCCCGTCGCGGGGTGATTATCATCTCATCGTTATATACATATTTCACATGGCTGGAAATGGCAGTAGATACCTTGAGTTTCCGGCCGGTGAACAAGACCGTGACTCCAACCTCTATGCCACGTAGCGGTACGCTTGCTGCTCGCCTCCTTGGATCGATGCCCGCTCAATGTACTCTCTGCCTATGAGGTCTTCAATGCGCTCTTTGATGAGCTTGACATTGGGCTGGAATTGACGGGCGCCCGTGAGGATTCTAATCACCTCGCTCAAGAGGTCCGAATGGAACATCTCCTTGCGAGACCTTTTTATGTGGTTAGCGCCAAGCTTAAGGGTGTGTGGCTTCTGCAATAGGTGACCTACTTCATGATACGGACAATGGCACAGTCAATGACGTATTTGCGCTGTTCTATTGTCTTGTCGTCGGTTTGCTTGCGCTCCTCCTCGTTCTCCACCTTGTTGGAGATGTTGACAGATGCCACCTTGATTTTGACGAGCTTGCTGTGGAACTCGCGGTTGAAAGAAAATTTGTCGGTCGGTCTGACTGCGCGGTTAGATACGGGCTCTCTTCGGAGGACCTTTGTGGCTTTAATCACAGACAGCGATGTCAAAGTATTGATCAGATCATTCTGGGGAATGTTGGATCGGCCTTGCACATCGCTAAAGGTGAGCCATTGGTCCTCGGGGAGATCATTGAACATGAGAAGAATGATCATGCCATATGTAGAGACGCTGAGATCATACGTGCGCTCTTTTGCAAGAGCGGAGCCTTTGCCTGGAACGGGGGGAAAGACGCATCGTATATCTGCAGTGCCAGCCGCGCCGATCCACTGGAGTAGCCGACCTTCGTGATGCCTGCAATAGAACTTGAAGAAGCTTTCCTGCGTGCCTTGAATCGCTTTCGGGTAGATGATATCCGCGCGTCCCTGGCCGTCAGCTTGTCTTCCCATGATCTCCATTGGCCAGTTGTTGCCGCCGAGGACGTTGATGGAGAGCTCAGTTCGGTTCTCTCCAGGCTTGGCAGACTCCTTGACGTAAGCGCTGAACTTATCGGTCTCAGTTTTTGAAATCTTCATATCCTTGAACATGCCGTCGAATTTGTGAGTGAACTGATTGCCCATCTCCAGTCTCATACGACTGAGCATGGCGTCTTCTTTTTCCAATGCCGGGTCCTTTTGCTGCAACAGGCGTTTGGCCAAATGCTTCTGGTAATACAACTCAAACTTGTCTCTGTCGCGGATAAATCGCAGAAGTTCTGTTGCCTTCTCCAAGTTGGCATCGATTTCCGCCTCGGTCCGGTCTCGTGCTCCGCGCTTGAGGTTATCATCAATGAATAAAGACAGATATTCAGCGCTGCGATCAAACAAGTTGATGACGTCTGCGTAGCTTTTGGCCAGGGCGGTCTGCAGGATCAGGTCGTCGGCAAAGCATGTCTTCAGCAGACCATCGAAGCGATCTTTGAGGCCGAGAACGTCAGCCAGCCATCTCAGCGCGGCGGCAGTCTGCTGCGCTGCTGCATTGGGCGCCTTGGTCTTTGTCTTGTCTCGACCTGCGGATTTGTCTTCTCCCTCTTGAGCCGGCTCTGCAGCAGGCTGGGCCGAAAAGTCGGTATTCAGTAACTTTTGCTGGATATCATGCCCCAATGCTGAAACTCGTTCGGCCAGGGCGTCGCGGAGGACGTCTCTCTTGCTATCCACCCGGATGACCAAGCGGTAGAGAATGGAAAGATCCTCGAGGCGATCGTTATTTATCATGGAGCGAAAGCCACTACCTTCGAGGTTCAGAAAGTCTCTAAGGTGCTTCTCAATCAGCTCATCCTCGACAACCTTTGCAATACGGTCCTTGGTCATTGGGGAGATGGTCGTTGCGCAGCGGGCATCTTCTTCTTCCAGACGTCGTTGGGCACATCGAAGCCAGGCACTGGCATCCGCCTCTTGAAGCAGCTTCTCGCATTCAGCCTTGTAAAAGTCCCGGCTCTTCTGCAGAAACTCCGGCTCGAAATCGATAAGATATAGCTTTTCGTCCTCGAGCTCTTCATCGGTCCGGTGGAGGGACTCGAGCATGCTGGTACAGCTTCGCAACAAGGATTTGTCGATGGCATCGCCTTCTCGTTCCATATTGATGTGATCAACAATGGTGGCACTTAGAATGGCCCCGACGGTACAAACCATGGAGCCATCTTCAGCTGCGCGAGGACCATTGCGAAGAATTTGGTCGCGATATAGGCCGATGGTGGCGGCAAAGATAGTCGGGCGGTTAGACGACTGATTGATGCCACGATCCAGATACATGAGAATGTCTGCTATCATATTCATAGCCGTGACGTGTTCATCCCACGATTCTTTGATGACCTTGAGGAACTTTTCGCCCATAGCTCGTCGTTCTATGGCAGTCAGGCCGACGACGGTTCCAACCGTGACGTTTATCAGGTTGGTTGTGATGTACTCGAAGATCTTGGGGCTGACATTTTTCGTGAACCACTCAGCCTCGAGAGCCTTGACGTTATCGTAGAGACGGTGCGGGAGCTTCAAGATTACGATTTTATAGCCGTGACGATACAGCTGCTCAAAGGTGAGGGCTCCTGTATTCTTCAAGTGGATATCTTGTATCGCCGATTTGAGCTTTTGCCAGTTGTATTCAAAACCATCGGTCGTGGTTGCGGTCGTACCCTCCTTGGCGGCAGTCGGGTGCTGTAGACAGCATCAGTCAGTGCTGAAGAGAAGGCAGGGAATAATGGCATGAACGTACTCTTCTGGGCGGTCGAATGCGGCCGGCGCCGGTGCCGCGCATGGCGCCTCCACGACCCGTAATCATGGTTCCGACGTCGCAAAATCCAAGCTGTAGATGTTGACCTCAGTTTCTAGTTGGAGACTTGTGGCATCGCGGTCATGGTCGAGGACAAAGACGCTGAATAAGGGCTAGTGGCAACGGTGGTTTAGTGGGGGTCGATGTCTGGAGGGTTGATGGACATGAGGTAGCCGGGGCATGAATTGTTCGGTGGTGGGGGACAAACGTGTGGTGGCCGTGGGCTATTATGAATTAGAGTGTAGGTAGTCTTGGGAAGATTCGGGTGCAATGCTCGGTATGAGAAGGAGAAAAGTGATGTCAGTCAAAGAGAGGAACAAAGCACTTTCGTGAGGGTCAAAGATCCGATGTGGAAGTGGGCTGGCACCTACCCAACGGCGGCGCTCATTGGCGCATCTGAGGCAGGCTCGGCAGGGGTGCTCCAGCTGTAGCTTTGGCTCGGGTCTTGCCCCTCCAAAAGGGCGAGGGGCTCTTTAACAAGCTCGGCGGGCGCTTATCTTATCCCTGCAAAACATCCTTATCCTCGCGCTAAGCGATAAAGACTTTTAGCGTTTGGAATTTGTTGCGCGTCGACACTTGGTACGATGACTTGACTTCAGGATCGACCTGCACTTTGAAAGCTCATCGTCGCCCCATCTTATTACCTACCTATTTTTACACTACTACAAAGCTGCCAAGATAGACTCGAAGCAATTCCACCTTCTTCTACCGTACGAAACCTGACTTGATCCTTTTCATACGCTTGATTTGTTCTCCCCTCGGCATGTGTTCATAATGGCTTCGAAGCGCATCAGCAGTGTCTTCAACGGCCTCCTTCGCACTTCGAAGGCGCCATCTCCGTTCCTCTCCACACCCCTTCTTCGACCGTACCCTCGCCTGCCTCGAACTCTCCAGCCCGGCCAGATTGTCCGTCGATATGCCCACCAAATACCCAAGCCAGGACAACCGTCCCCTCCTGCTGGCCAGGCAGATAAGGACGACAGCCAGGCCAAGACGCGCAAGCAACTAGAGCCTCACTACGAACTCACTTTCACATGCGTTCCTTGTGGCTCGAGGTCGTCGCACACAGTCTCGAAGCAAGGCTACCACAAGGGATCCGTACTCATCACGTGTCCGTCGTGCCGTAATCGACACATCATAAGCGATCATCTGAACATCTTCGGTGACCGCCAGCTCACCATAGAGGATATCATGAGGGAGCGAGGGCAGCTAGTCAAGCGCGGCACCCTTGGTGTTGATGGCGATATCGAGTTCTGGGAAGACGGCACACAAACAGCTCGCGGCTCTGGGAATGCTGGACCCGAGCAGACTGGCGAAGCTGCCAGTTCGGAAACCTCGACCGAGGCTGAAGACGCAACTAAAGCACGGGAAGCACGCGATCCATCCACATCGGCAGCGACGCCATCTGCGGCAACCACCCCGAACTCATCCCTCAGCCCAGGCGGTGCGCGGCCCCGGTTAAGCGACGGACATGGTCCAGTAGATACTCCATCTACAAAACGCCAGTTCCATCAGTCCAGCACCTCAAGAAGTCAGGCCGATTTTGTCGGAAACGACGAATTAAATGACTTGAGAGAGAGCTTGCGAGGCGAAACTGGACTTATTCGGAAGTCTTTCAGACGGGTATTCGTCGGTCCTGACAGAAAAGACAGCAAAAGCAGAGGTCCTGCCGGATTGGCCATCACCAAAGAGCCAGGACATTCGGACTCCACCATGCATTATAATCTTCGCCATCCTGACGCCCGCAAGCACATGCGCGTCGCCTACGGTCGAGACGGAGTAATCCATCGGATAGAGGAGGACCCGTTCGCTATGCGCGAGAGCAGCGCAACGGTGGACTCATCTGCGAACGACAAACCAGTGGCGATAGATGAACTCATTCGCGACTCACCTTCCAAACCAGTCAGGAGGGACCCCAAGAAGATCTCGACTCGCCCAGTGCTCGCATGGGCACCGGGAGCTTCGGAAGCTGTTCGAGTTCAGCTCGATGCCGAGGGCAATATCATTTGGCAAGAATCTGCGGCAATTCGCCGGGTCGAGCGGCCGCCGGGCTCTGCGCCACTGTTCCGAAAGATACCCATGTACACAAACGACGAAGGGAGATCTGAAGTGGTGAGGTTACAGCAGGTGCCGGGAGAGAAGTACGAGCGAATCACCCGAGGTGTCGAGTCGGCCAGGAAGCTACCGCCGCAAAAAGTTGAATTTGCAGAGTCTGATATGCTCGAGAGTGAGGTGAAGAAGGATTCCGACGATCCTCTCATGTAGATGCGAGCGGGGTTTCGAAAGGCGGCATCTACCAACTGCGATCATGTAGAGTATCGCTCTGTAGGTATGTTGACGAAACGCACAAACCGAAAGCGATTGGGTCCGGGTGCATGAGGAGGAACGTACCGCAATTCCTGGCTTTTAAAAGCATTTGACGGACCATGGCAGATGTACAATTTGTATCACAATCTTGTATTATATCAACAGTGATACCTTGTACTCACCGATTAAGACGTGAAGGTCGAGAATATGAATATCGGATGGCACGTGAACGGTCCGAGCAATATAACACAAGATGAGTTTGTGTAGACAATGTCAATACATCTCTACTCTAACCTAGCAAATCATATTTTCCGACTCCTAGAACACCAACCCATGCATGACTGCAACATGTGGAATGAAATCCGAACAAGAGAATCTCGGGGTATCCTCGCTTGCCCCTGTTTTCCATACAAAACTTTTCTTCCGCTCCTCCTCTAGAACCCTCCTCAGTACTTTGCGCCGTGGCGCCTCTGCCGCTCCTCGCCGGCCCTCTCCTTCCTGCGCTTGATCTTCTTGTCGAGCTTGCCCTTCTTGAAGCGGCCGTAGCGCTCGGGCTGCGCGACGGCCTCGATCTTCCTCTTGCGGGCGCGTCCCTCGCGGCGGCGGCGCACGGCCTCGCGCACCTCGAGCAGCTCGCGCGTGTAGTGCTCGGTGCCGACCTTGCGCTGCAGCGCCTCCAGGAGCTCGCGCGCCTTGTCCTGCAGCTCCTCGACGCGCGGCTTGTACGCCGGGTCCGTCGAGTACGGCACCGGGATCGACGGGTCCGTCAGGTGGTGCAGCGGCGTCAGCAGGATGTTGAGCGAGGGGGCGATGTGCGTCGCCGCCGGCAGCGTCGCCACGTACAGGTGCAGCAGCTGCATGGCCGCGACCTTGGGGGTGAGCGCCGTCGCGCGTGAGGCCGTCTCGATGACCAGCATGTCGGACAGGAAGTTGAAGAGCGTGTGCAGAGTCACCGTTGCGGCCTTGGGCTTGTCTTCGTCGGCGTCGCTCGACTCGCTGTCGTCCTCCTCGTCTTCATTCTCAGCGTCGCCGGCATTTGCTTCTGCTTTGTCGGTCGCCGACGGCTTGGGATCCAAGAACTTGGCTAGGCGTGCCAGAGTCTGCACGACCTCGCTAGCCAAGCTCTCATCGACGTCAGGAGTTTCAATGTTGGACTCGATTTCGGGCATGTCCTCGGTACCTTGCTTGGACAAGCGCTTACGCCACCTGGCGATTGTGGGTGGGCTAATGGTGTTGACTGCAAGCATGACAAGAGCCTCGACGGCATCCTTTTCAAGTCGCAGGCCGTGGGAGCCGGTGGGAGTCTCGGCGTCCTCGGATTGTTTGGTGTTCTCGTAGAAGTCGCCCAAGTATTTGTTCAGCAATTTGATGCTAGACAACTTGACTGTAGGGTGTGATGAGGCAAGTGGCTTTCCGATGGCGTGCCACAACTGTTCATTGGCCAGTATCACAGACTCGTGCTTGTCCATGAGGACCGAGACAGTCTCCACAAGCGTGTTGATGATCTCCCAGTCGTCCGCGTAGGTGGCGTAGTCGTCCAAGATCTCGACTATCTTGCTAGTCACGAGATTCAAGTCTTTCTGGTCCTTGCTTGCCGGCTCTCTGGCCTCAAAGTAGTAGCCAAAGGTTTGAATAGCAAGTCGAAGAACAACTTGGTTACCGTCTTGCGCAAGCCAGTTGCGAAGCAAGCCAAGGAACTTGGACGTGCTGTCCTTGTCGGCTTTGCGGAAGATCTCCTTGAGCAGCTCACCTGCTGCGAGGCGGCACTTTTCGCTGTCATCGTTGGCCAGGACAAAGAAGAGAGGAATGAAGCAAGTGGTGGAGACTTCCTGGACAAAGTCTTGAGCCGATTTCATCAGGAGAAGGTGAACAACCTCCATGACCGAAAGTCGACCCCCCTCACGCTCGTACTTGAGGTTGGCCACGACAAAACTGAGCTGCTTTGCCCATCTGTTCTTCTTCTGAGGGTAATCACGGAGGAACTGGAAGAAGGCGCCACGAGCGAGATCTCGGGTGTCCTTGTCGTCGTTGGTGATCATGACACTACCGACATAGTCAAGCGTATCGTAGACGGCAGCTGTTTCAACCTTGCGGTCAAGAACGGAACGCAAGAAGCTGAAAGTGACGTGACGGTAGAGTGGCTCGGTCAGGTCGTCCTTCAGTTTGCCCAAGAGCATGTCCACAGCCGCGTCCTTGATGGGAACATCTCGCCTGTCCCTCAAGATGACCGAGACAAGCTTGAGCGCTGTTTGGGCTAGATCGCTCGTTGTCGTGGTAGAAATCGAAATGCTTTTGATTGCATCCTTGGCGACAACCTTGTACAGCTTTGCAAAATCGTCGGTCTTGAAGGGGACCTTTGCAATGACGGTAAGAAGCTTGAAGACGGCAATCTTGAGCTCCTCCTCTCCGGAAACAACAGCATCACCAAAGATGGGGACGAAACCCGTGATGTTGCTAGCATTGCGCAGACTGTCGTGCTTCTTGAAGATAGATCGAAGAATGTCGAAAGCAAACCGGACAAGCTTGTAAGTGTACTTGTTGATTGTACCACGTTCGCCACTCTTCTTCGCTCCCTTCTGGATCAGGTAGCGGCGAAGTTTAGGGTCAAGCTTCACCTCCACGTGTGGCTTCTGACTATCGTATACCTTCTGGATGACCTCGTAGCAGAAAATGAGAGTGTCTCTGCTCTCTGCTGCCGGGTTGCCCAGGAGGCCGTTCGAAATGCGGTTCAACAAATCGTCAATCTTGCGAACCATTTTTAGGTCGAGCTTTTCCATCAAGAGAGCTTGCAGAGGCTTTACAAGCTCAGCCAGGTGGCCGATGGAAGCAGTTCTGGCGATGAGCTCCATCGAGTCTTGACTTTTGCTGCTCTTGACTTCCTTCATCTTGCTGATATACTCCTCGGCGTCTTTTTCCTGGCCTACGGCACCAAAGATATCATCCATAATGACCGCAACAATTCTGTCTAGACAGTAGTCAAGGTCACCTGGCTGAAATTCAGGGGCGACATGCACCAAGATGGTGTGCATGGTATATGAAAGTACGTGCAACTGGTAGCCCTTTGTCAACGCGCCTCTCAGTTCGTCAAGCACAAAGCCAAATGCAGTAGGGCCAAGCAAGGATGTCATCTTGGCCAAAGTGTCGCGCGCCATCTCTCTCGATTCCCATGCCTTGCTGCGGAGAATCTGACAAATATCGGTCAAGACTCCAGGCAGCTTTTGATCCAAGTAAACCGGAGGGAGAACCTTGAGCAATCGAACAATGATGATGCCGACGGGCACACGCGAACTGACGGTCGTTTCGTCCTTGTGGCGGATATACTGCATGAGGGGKGGCAACACCTTGTTGACAATGTCTTCGCTGAACTTGTCCAAGGCAGGCATTGTAGATGCTAGACGGTGCCTCTTGACCGAAGGGTCTGAGGGGTCTTCCATCGTCGTGTCCGGGCTAGACAGGTCTCCGTATTTTTCTGTCGCAGCAATGGAAAGAGATTCGATCAACTTGCCCAAAAGTCTGACCAACTGCTTCTGATGGTCAGGCTTGGACTGAATGTAGCTGACATATCTGCCCAGTACCGCACGGAATTGCGGCCACTCGAGTGAGATTGCCACATCAGCAATGGTTGTCGTCGCCTGCGCACCTACACCATGGTCATCCTCGCCATCCTCGCGGCCCCATATGAAGTGCTCGAGGAGCGGGATGAAGAAGTGGGCCAGGTTGCGGCTGCTCAACTCGGTGTGATGGTTGACCTTGGACAAAAATTGCAGAGCCCTCATTTGCCTCGATGCAGCTGAGCTGAGGATGTGACTGAAGAAGCTGGGATCCGCATCATTTTCGTCGGCTGGCGGGTCCAATCCGACCAAATCGCTGACTGGTCGCCAGGTAGGTAGATGAGAGACCATGTAACCAAGCATCCGGGTCGTCTCTCTTCTCACTGTCTCGGATGCTTCCCTGGCACCTGCAAAGACTGCCGGCATGACCATGTTCTGGAGCATGTCAAAGAGGGTATCCTTTTCTTGGCCAGTGGAAGATGCCGCGGCATCAACAAATCTGCAAATACCATCGGCCGAGTTGGTGGCCAAGACACCATATTCTTCATCATGCTTGAGATAGAACAGCAGGTTCTGAAGCAGCGGCTCCCACTCACGAGCTGAGAAAGTCGACTTTGCAATGGCATTGTAAGCGCTCAGCCGGGTGTCATAATCAGCCTCTTCAATGCGTCCCTTGACATAGGAATTGAGCTTGCTGCAAAGAACGGCAACTTCGTCCTGAACGTTGTCCTCTTTCGCGACGAATACAGCGAGGACTCTCGACAAAGCCTCTCGACTAGGTCTGTCCTTGAAGAAGTTGTAGAGACTTGAGATCGTAACATAGATGCGATCTCGCAAGTCCCCGTTTTCAGAAGCATCGACAAGCTGCAAGAAGTTCTCCAGTATTGTGAGAACACCAGCCTTGACCTTGGGATGCACGCGGCGAGGGGGTTGGTTGAGCAGGAAAACCGATATGTCGATCAGATCAGTCGTGTTGCCAGACTCTTGGACTAGTGGTGACAGCTCAACAACGGTCTCAACACTTGCAGCCAGGAGATCTCGTCCTAGTTCCTTGCCGGGCTCAGTCTCGGTCTTCTCCTGCGATCGCAGCAATCCACTGATCTTGCCCAGGATAACATCTAGGTTGGGGTCAAGGAGCTCTTCCTTGATAAGTTCATTGAACTCGGACTCGGCAGCGGGTGCTTGAGCAAGGCTGATCAAGTTGCGCACGATGCTCAGTGCAAATATCTTGACTTCATCCTTTGCCTTCATGATCGACAACATATCAGCCAGCTTGGGAATGATGCGAGTATCGATGCCCAAAAACAGAGCCGTCTTCGGAATGAGAGAGAACGTTGAGAGAAGTTGGAGAGTGCCTGATACACCCTCGGTGTTCTCGGTTGGAAGATTCTCGAGTCTTGGGCCGACAACCTCCTTGACGAGAACGTCTGAGTAAGGGTCCCAATTGAATGTGGGCGCATTCCGCAGAAGTGCTATCACACACTTCAGAGCAATGCTACGAACGTTTCGCAGAAGTGAAGTGTTTTCCTCCTGCTCTTGTTCGTCCTCTTCCTCTTCCTTTTCATCTTTGACATTTGCTCTCGCGAGTCTATGGCTCGCACTGATCAAGCAGTAGAGAACTGCGTCAAGTATCTTGGACGTGTAGTTTTCAACGCTCGTACCGAGTTCGGTGATCATGGACAAAATCATGTTCAGGAAACCAACTTGTTTGCGAACAGTAAGGAGCTCACGAGCGACAATGTCGGCAAGGAGCTTGCCATTCTTGTCAATGACTTGCACACCGCGCAATTCACCAAGAGCGATGTCAAGGAATCCGCCCATATCCTCAACGCTCAAGCTTCGAAGTACAGCCAATCGGGTAGCTTGGACACCGCCTCGTCCGCTGGAAGCTCCCTTTTTGGAAATGGTGCGTCCATAGAGTAAACGTAGAACAACGGGCATAGCTTCAGCGCGATGTTTTGCTTGAATCTGGTTGTCGCCTTGGAAGAGAACCGTGAGTTCGTCCTTGAATCTTGCCTCGTCAAGAAGAAATTCCAGGTGCTCCTGGTAGGGTCTCACGCCTGCTTGCTTCCATGCTAGGATTGCTTTCAAAGCAGTCTTTTGAACTTCGATGTCACCATTGGCTAATTGCTTCAACAGCGCATCATAGACTTGCTGACTTTGGAAGAGGACCTTCGGATTGCCGAATTGGGCGAAAACGCCCAGGAGTCCCTTTCTATCTGTCAGAGACCAGAACTGGCCTTCGACAGGAGCTGGCTCGTCGTCCGAAGCATCTGCTTGGTCATCGGTGCTGGACGCCCAGGACAAGAAGATGGGCACTATTCTTCGTGATCGTTTCTCTGCCAAGTTGGGAGCAGCTGCAAACACTTTCAATGCTTGTGTGCGAGCATTTGCGGGCCTCTCCTCGGCCAGTTGTTGGCTGTCTTCAAAGTCATGTAGAAGAATATCCGAGGCCTCAATGGACACATGCTTGGTAGAATCGGCCTTCTCTCGTAGCTGGTTCAGATTGAGACACTCGAAGTCCGTGGCACCAGTGCGGCGACCGCCAGTCGCTACTTCGTTGGAAGACCCATCCCAGCGTTTCGAAGGCGATTCAATCCATTCGAAACCTAATTCACAGATGACTTCTTCTGCACTTGCCGTCTGGCCGACCTGCTTGAGAGATGCCACCGCAGTTTCCCACACAGGCATGAGCTTGACTGTCAGCATTCCAAAGAGGAAAGAAGGTACAGCCTGTCGCAGCCACGAGTTTTCGTCGATATGGGAATAGATGGCACCGAGTTTCCGCAGATGTACGGAGATGGCACGGGCATTTTGCAAATCCAACGATGTTTGCTCGGTCTGCAACATGATAGACAAGGCATCCAGCTGGTCTGGGGCGGATTCCATGTTGCTGAGCAACATCAGAGACGCAGTACGAAGTTCTGACGATTGCGAGGAAAGGTTGCGTGTAAGGCACTTCAGAAGTGGGCTCGGCCCCTTTTCGGGACTCGCGCTGCCGTCACCCTGAGACGTTGGGCTCGAAGAAGTCGTCGCTTGTGCCTCATACGCAAGCATTGCCTCCAAGTATCCGGTCAGGCGCGCGTATCGAGGCGCAGCTGCTCTGAGTAGCGGCCCAAGAGATTGATCGAACCGGCCTATTGCTTGGCTCATTCGAATATAAGATGCGAATCCTTGGCAGACAATAAAACGGGCTTCCTCAGTCTCCAGAGAATCGGACGGTCGAAGAGCGAGCTTCAATTTTGTCGACAGTCTGTCCGAGATGAACTCGACAGTCTTTGTGTCCACATTGACATATTCCAAGAGTCGAAGTATCGCAGCATATTTGGGTAGACATTTACTTCGCCATACTTCAGAGTCGTCGTTGCCAATCTTGGAACCGGCTTCGGGGAATGGAGTGGCTTCTAACTTGCCAAATGTCTTGATCATGTCTTCTTGCCAGGATTGGGGCAAGGTGAGTGCCTTGCTGTCTTTTTGGCTGGGTATCGCATTGGATTGAACCATCTTGGGCAGAATCACATATAGAATGTCTTCATTGGCATCCTCTGACCAATGCGAAGCAACGAACCTGTATTTTGTTAATTTCTTTGCTTCGAATGTAGAATGGACAATTTCTTACTTCTGAAAGTGAGACAGGAATAGACTCTGAAACTTGCTGGCATCCAGCTCGGATAGGTATGAACAAAAAGGTATGAACCATGACTTGAGGGACTGCTGGGTGAGGGCTTTCATGAGGCCTGCAATATAAGGAGTGATTGCATCAAAAGCAGCATATTGCCAGACTAGAGCAATGTTCACCATGATGTGGTCCCAAACTGCCGACGCCTCGACGTCTTTCAGTCCAGACTGATCCTGCAGCAAGCTCTGAAGACATTGGATCTGGCAATCAAGCAGACTGGACCAGTCGGATATTCTTGTGCCCTTCCGAACGCTAGAAATGGTTCCAAGTAGACGCAGGTAGAGTACGTTGCGTAGGCCGGGCTCCTGGACGACGCTCTCGTAGATGGCTTCCACGACAGGTCCAAACGTTTCGACAGTGGTGTGATGCACGGAGCTGACAATAGTACCACATACAACATTCGCCCAACTCTCATTGTCTTCCGAGCAGCTCTCAGCCACGGGTACCGACGTGACCAGAGCCTTGACGATGGCTGGCGCTGTAGTATGTACACCATTTCCTTGACCTTTGATCGCCTCGGCAAACATGGTCATGATACCGTGGTAGTAGAGTTCGTACTGCCTGTCGCCGCGGGTCTTTTCGAGGTCGAGACGAGCGTGTTCGATAATGAGCGGGAGCGACTTTTCGCGATGCGAAGGGGCGGCGGCTTTCTTGATCAAGAAACTCATGGCCTCGGCGGCGAACCTGGCAATGTATTGAGGGTTGCGGGCCTTTCCAAGCAGCGGGGATACAGCATCGTAGGTTGGACGAATGTCGGCGACTAAAAGGCGCGAAAGATATTTGAAGAGGAAAGCCAGACAGGCAAACGTCCACTCTATCACGGCTGCGTCATGTTTCCTCCCGGCGATTTGTATTATCAGGGCCAAAGCTCTGGGGTAGTGTTTCTCGAACCGGGTACCCAGATCGTGAGCGAAGGCAGTGAGAAGGTCGAGCAAAGATTCCAACGATTCCCTATTCTGAGCGGATATATATTGTTCGAGCAAGTCCATAATCTTGCCCTCGAAGTGAATTAACTGGGCCAGGCTGTCGCATAGCGGCGACACCTCCCTTTTGAAGAGGATGAACTCCCTGGAGACATCGAGGTCGGCCCATTTCTCCAGCCCGTTCTTGAAGTAGGAAGTCGCGGCATCGAGGTCTTCGGCGTCGAGATCGTGGCGGCGCACCTTGCGCAGAGGGTCAAGCGAATGAAGCTTTGAGATTTTCGTAGTAAAGGACTCCCATCGGTGATTCTTTTGGGTTTTTGTTCCGTTGATGCCCTTCCGGGACTTGACAATACGTCCCGAGGAAGTCGCGGGCATCTTGTCGACTGTCGACCGAGGAATTCGGGAACTCCTTTGATCGTGTGCTTTTAGCAACAGTGCAGCAGTGCAGTGCAACAGCAAAGTTATTCCCCACCATGCGAGCAGTGAAGGCGGCCTCGACTTTTTTTCGGATTGCGCCCGATAAGATCTTATCAGCCAGCTTATCGAGACACTCTAGTCCAGATACAGCTAGACCCTCTTTCTGCAAGCGCTTTCGACTTGAAGCACAAGCCCGATTCCAATTGGCTGATACTACAGAGTACTTCAATTGACCAACCTCATAAAGTGCCACCATCCTTCCCATACCCACACGAATACTTCAACAAGACATCACTTATCACTTATACACAAGTCTGTATCCCTAATTCTAGCATCACCGAGGTCTAGGCCTTTTTCAGACGACATGGCAGCCAAAGTGTAAGCAAAGCTCTTTCCTCATTCATTTGGACTTCACAGTACTAAAATTGTTCAGCATCGTCTTTGGCAGCCTTGGTGGCAAGCTCGAATCCGCCTTTGGAAAGCTCGCGACTTTGCACGCCAAGAACAACTTCTCCTTTGCCATCGTTGCGGGAAACTTGTTCGACTCCTCGGAAGAGGGTGACAGCATCGTCACGCGCCTGCTCAATGGTGAAATCCAGGTGCCTCTCCCGACCTATTTCACTGTTGGCACTACGCCCCTTCCCCCTCAAGTAATCGAGCGTATTGAGAAGGATGAAGATGTAAGTTGTGATCGCCCAGCAATCACCTATTTGATATCATTTTACTCATTCCAATGACAGATTTGTGAGAATCTGCATTATCTTGGCAAGCGCAGCATCAACAAGACATCCGATGGCATTCGTATTGTCACGCTGGGAGGAGCCTTGGATTCCAGCATAGTTGGACAGTCCAAGGAACAGCACTTGCCATTTCACACGGCAAGCGACGCGACTGCTTTGAGAGGTGCCAACAAGGCCGACATCCTGCTGACGACGACTTGGCCCCAAGGAGTATGGTCCAACTCACGAGTTACCCTGGCTCCCGAGCACCAGGCTGCAATCCCAAGTTCCCAGGAAATCGCCGACTTGTGCAATGCCATCAAGCCCCGGTACCACTTCTCCTTCTCTCCGGCTGATTCCTTCTGGGAAAGGGAGCCATTCTTCTATGCCGAGGCGGATGAAAGCGGCGAGCGACCCGTCACCCGGTTCATCTCAATGGCTCCCTTCGGCAATGCCGCAAAGGCCAAGGCCATGTATGCCTTCACCCTGCAGAGCGGTGATATCTCGGTAGCACTCCCATCCGGTAGTACTCTTTCGCCATTCGTGCCCGCCAGGCCCGCCAAGAGGCAGGAACCTGGAGGTCAGGGGCAGTCTAACAGACATGCCAATGACAGGCACGGCCGAAGGGGTCGCCAACGACATGAGCGCCCTCCTCCTCCCGGACCTCAGGATTGTTTCTTCTGTCTTAGTAATCCAGCAATCGAGACACACCTGATTTGTTCCATTGGAGAGCACTCCTACGTTACCACAGCCAAGGGACCTCTGCCCGGTCTGGACACGTTCTCTGCATCTGGTATCCCGTTCACGGGCCACCAGATCATAATTCCGCTCGCCCATGAGCCGACTCTGCGGGCTGTTCCTGCCGAGGGTCTGTTGGTGTACTCGGAAATGTCACGCTACAAGGAGGCACTGCAGGCCATGGTTGCCAAGCAGTCCGACCACAAGCTGGGCGCATTGACTTGGGAGATCAGCCGCTCCCGCAACATTCACGCCCACTGGCAGTTCGTGCCCGTGCCCATCGACTTTCTGCAGAAGGGCCTGGTCGAGGCCGCATTCAAGGTTGAAGCAGAGAACTTGAAGTACCCACCCCTGGCGGAGCGAACTCTTGGTTCCGGCATGGACGAGGAGGGCGACTTTCTGCGCCTGTGGATCTGGTACGACGATAGTGACGCGGCGATCCACGGCAAAGAGCTCGTCATGGCGCTGGACGACAGCTTCCGCTTCGATCTGCAGTTCCCGCGAAAGGTCCTGGCCAAGCTGCTCGAGCTGGAAAACCGCATCGACTGGAGGGGTTCCACGTTCAGCGTCGAAGACGAGACGGCTGATGCCGACCGCCTCAAGGAGGCATTCAAGCCTTGGGACTTTTCACTTGCATGATCATTTCTTCCTTCTTTGCGATAGACGAGCCGAGGATAGATGAGCAATGATACCCACATCTTGCATTGGGCTGGCGTAATGGTGTTTGGTTTGTCATTTCGGGAGGCACATGGGCAGAAAAGAAAAGTTAACACGTAGCTGTACATAGTGTTCAAAAGTGATTCATAGGTTCGAGGCAGGTCAAGCCTTTTAATTTACCAGTCAAGTATGCAGCCAGCTGCTATGTATGCGCAAACGAAACGGGGTAGTATGCGGTATACTAAGTCGCTATCAGCTAAGCTACATGTATAGGCTACAAGATAGCCTCCGAAAAGCGCTTCTCCGCAAATTATCAGCCTATCTACACGAACCCTCCCAACATCAAGCGACTTGCGTCATGGGCGACAGCGGAGGCGAGCACGGGACATCACTCGGCGGCAGCCCTCCCAGCGGCAGCCGAAACTCCCTCTTCTCCTCGAGGCGGTCGGCCTCCTCCCGGAACACCTTGCGCAGCCTCCGCTGGTGCCACCAGCACAGCGAGCAGGCGACGCTCATGGTGACGACGGCCACGGTGCCGATGACGGTCCAGTAGTCCTGCGCCGCCACGATGCTCTCGGCCGTGTTGGTGCTCAGGTTGATGTAGGTCTCGGGGTCGTCTGGCTTCAACCAATACTGGACTGGGATCTGTTGGTCTGTGTTAGCCAGATATTTTTGGTTTCTTTCTTATAATTGTATTCGTCTCTTTTTCAAATATTTGCACGTGGGACTGTAAGACACAGGAGAAAATAGGCTTTATCTCACCATACACGCGCAAGAGCGGTACACGCCGAGAAGCTGCATAAACGTGCCCCCGACAGCGGCCAGGATAGCGAAGAAGGCGACAAAGGCCTGCGCCCACCAGTTGATAGCCTTGGCGGGCGTCTTGGTGTCGGACCAGCGCGGGCCGTACTTTACTTTGAGGTACACCTCCCAGGTCCAGAGCAGCATCTCGCAGACCTGGCTGACGCCGTAGACGAGGTAGGTCAGCGTGCGGCACGAGAGCGACTTGCGCGGGGTGTTGTACGAGACGAGGAACGCCAGCAGCGACGGCGTCAGCAGCAGGAACAGCGTGCACACGACGACGTTGCGCTTGTCGCCGAGCGTCAGCTTCAGGCCTTTGCGGACCTGTTCAAGCGTCATGATATCTTCGTCTTCAGACATCGTCTCGCGGTCCTTGGCGTACTCCCGCACCGCCTCGTGCACCCACCGCCGCTTGTTCGGGCCCCGGTTCCACATGGTCACCGTCTGGAAGTGGCCCTCGTATGTATGTTCTATCAGAGAGTAGCCGCCCATGTGGCCACTCAGGACTTTTCCTAATGGCAGGCCCTTGATCTTGTCTTTGAGCTGGTCCCAAAAGCTCAGCTCGTGCTTTTCCCGCGCGGCCCGGTCTCCGCCGTCGTATACGATGCCTTGCAAAGCGCTTGCGCTGTTTGAGGAAAGCATGGCGCACGCGACGATGGCGAGGTAGGGAATTGTCATCCACCCTGTGATGCATCAGCGTCGAACAAGTACATGTCGAGGGGTCCGCCATATAAGACACTTACATGTTCCAAAGGCAAGAGCATGTGCTTGGTCATTATCGCCAAGCTGGTTGTCGATATCCAGCACCGTGTATATGAAGCCGCCCACGAAGAACAATATCGGTGCTCCCATGGTTGACCCGAAACTAAACGCAACAATGAGCAAGGCAGTTTTTCAAGCGGGAATAATATTATGACATACCTTTCTTGGGACATGAGAATGGATTTGAGCTTCGTTGGTAGCGATATCTTTCCGACTTCGGGCTGCAATGACATTTGAGAGCCACTTATACCATCAAGCATGGTCATCACTCGGCTCCACGTATGGTCGGGAATAGCAGAACCGGCAGAGCGGGCTGTGTCGGCAGTCTGACTCCGCTTCGAAGTATAGAAGCCATAACTATCATGGCGTACAGGACCCGAGTCCTTCTCAGTCTCGTAGCCGCCCGTGTTGATTCGAAGGTTGCCTAGGGCCACGGCCAGGAGCAGCTGGGCCCGCAGCTTCACAGGCATCTGTGGTCGGTCGTCCAGCTTGGCGGGCGGACTGAGAAACTCGAGAATCTTCCGGTCGAGAACGAACTCATAGACACCACTCAGCAGCATCGGGCCGGCAAAGGCAAAACATATCGACAGCCATACCATGGTGTCCACCAGCATCAGAATCCCCGCCATGAGCAAACGGAGCCAGTATGTCGTGAAACCAATGACGTTCCTAGGGTGGGCCTGGAATACAAACTCGGGAATCGCCAGCTTGCGGGTCCTCGGGACGTTGAGACAGAAGGCGAGGGACGGCAGGAGGAACTGGACGAGCGGGCCGACCCATTGATTGAGCTTTTCAAAGTGTGAGATCTCCCAGCCGCTACACTGAGAAGCGCACCAGCGGTAAGAAACGACGATGTTGGGTGAACCATTTTGGTTTCCATTATACTCAGCTCCGCAAGGAAATATGCCGTCGTCCACTGAGCTTAGCACATCCTCGATAGACACGTTCGATTCAAAGTAAGAATCACTCGTGAATGCCAGCTGGTTATTTCTTATGGTCAGAGAACTGTTGGCAGCGCGAAGGCAACAGTGTGTAAAATTTTGGCCGCCCAAGCGAACTGGTCTTGCGTCGCCTGGAGGAAACAGACTGAGTCCAGACAGCGCCGGAATAGCTTCACCGACACTCGTATAATTCATAGTGATGTGGATGAGACTATACTGAGTGTCGCAAGTCGACCCAAGTCCAGTGTCGACACAGGCGATCTATATTTATATCAACCCCTCATGTTGAAGGCCAACTGCATTATCGACTGAAGACTGATAAGAAGGACCAGTCCATTATAATGATGGCTGGAGTGGCTCGGGTTATTCTTAGTTGTCTCGTGGTCCGGTTGTACTACAGATGCTTGTCTCACCCGGCTCGAATATAATAGGGTGCCATCTGGCGCTAGGTGCGGCGTCTTGTCATTCTCGTCATTGGCAATTGGTCCCAGTGGAAAGCTTGGTCCGCCACTGTGGAAAATCTGGTAGTAGCACGAAAATATGCCACCAGATATACTCCAAGACTCGTCGTACAAGCAACATATTTGGTGTCGTAAGCCGATCAATAGTAAGTCGTGGCGCTATCATTGTTCCTATCTTCAGCTTTGTCGCCCCTGGGTAAAAGCGGGAGCAAGCGGACAGATATCTGGATCAGAGCACTCAGATATGTCAGAACTCTAATTCACAAGGGTGCGCCATCCTATTGGTCCCATACAGCGTCAAGCGCAGAGACATGGTACGGATGGAAACCCTGCTTGGGTTTGAAAATAGTACTGAAATACCATTGACTGCACTACTGCTGACCTTGATCTCAATTACGCGCGCAAACCATGGCGGCCATGGCGGTTTGCTTCCTTCCACTTCATTGGAATAGAGAGTCGCCTTTAGTTGATGGTATCATCGCGCAGTCGTAACAATTCTCTGAAGACATCCGCGGCGTGGCTTCTCAGCGCGCCGTGGAAGTGGACCGATGTTTCCCAAGTCTTGCAGCCTTTGATGATGGAGGCAGTCTTTCTAGAGTCTTCTGGAAACACATACATGTCTTCGTAGATGGCAGCGTATACCGGGACTGTGTTCTTTCGCAGTTGGGCTTCGTCATAGAGTGCTGGCCATTCATCAAACTTGGCAAGAATCTCGGCTGTCTCCTTCAGTTGACCAAGCTCGTCGCTCGTGTCGAAAAAGAATGGGTACACCATTTCTCCCGAGAAGTAGAGAGGTTCTTCTGCTTTCAGAGATTGAGGACCGGCCCAACCCTTCTGCAGCCACTGGAAATTTTCGAGGCTCTTACCTACTTTTTCAGCTGCCCAGTTGCTCGCTACTCCAGGCTTGTAGCACCATATTGGTTCGTGAAGGACACTGTATATAGGAGCGTCATCCCAACCCATCGCTTGTTGAATATCGTTCAGAGTAGCCCTCGTGAAGAAGCCGAACTGGTCAAGATCTCCTTTCATCCTGACAACATGGTTATGCACTATGTCCAGGCCGTAGTACTTGCCGAAACTAATGCCGAGGGTGAGAAACAGCGGAACCGTCAGTCTCCCTCCAGCAGGCAGCGGGATGCCTTTGTCACCTCCTAGTTCATGAATCTTGGCGGCAATGGCCTTGACATTGGCAACATCTGCTGGGAACTTTTCGTAGTATACTCTGTTTCTTTCTATGACCTTGCCATAGGTGGATTGGTAGGTTTCCTCGGCGTCCTTGTCAAGAGCAACCAAGCCGCCGGTGATGAAACACTCGCGCAAGCCCTCGGGCTGGAAGGACAGATACGTCAAGGTCGTCATTCCGCCAAAGGACTGCCCAAATGTGGACCATTTCTGTTTCTCTGGTGGATAGTCCTTGGTCAGATACTTGCGCACAGACTCACAGTCCCTCACGATGTTGTCCGCTCGAAAGTGCTTCAAGTAGTCTGCCTGCTCCTGGGGGCCTCCAACAAGCTTGAGAGTCTCGGTTGAGATGGTCGAGCTGAAGCCGGTGCCTCTGTAATCCAGCAGAAGCAGTTCATAGCCTCTGTCGAGCATGTGCGATGACAGCGTGCTGTCTTGGGGTTGTGGATTGCCGAAACCAGGGCCGCCTTGGAGGTAGACAAGCAGTGGTTTTTGGGCCGCCTTGGCCCGCTCCTCTTGTGATGGCTCAATGATGGGACGTTCATATTTGGAAACTGTTCTGCCAAATAGCTTGATCTGTTTGCCGGTCGGCTTGGTATAGTCCAAGGGAACCTCGAACCACAACTCGGAAACCAGGAGCTTTCCTTTATAGCAAATATCAGCATGATTATCGTTGCTTTCAGGCAGGAGTATACAGTACCAGGTACAAGATGTGGCCGGCTCTTCGACACCAAGCGCGCAAGCGTACTCCAGCCCCCCATGTTGGCAAATTCTCAGCTTCACGGAATGTTGCGACTTGGAAAATCACTATAGGCAGTGGCGAGTAACAAGAAGCCGAGATGAGTAGACGGATGCTGCAGAGGTGTGGATAGCGCAGGAGTGCGATAATGAAATGGTGGGAATTGTACGCACATACAAGCTCATGAAGATGTGCCACTTAGGTAGAGGGGCAGCGTCTTTAATGAGCTATGTTGCTTTGTATGCACGCAGTATCTCCGATCTAGAGCTGGCAAGATAGATAGTCGATGGTCATATGCAGAAAGATGGGGTAAGTCCAGTCCATTGGCTGACGCGCAGAATTTCGGGTATAAGCATTTCTGCATCGGACCATCTTACGTGGCTACCTAGGCAATTCAGATGGCAAGCACGACTATCGACAGAAGATAATTGAGTGGATGGAGTCATCAAAGGCTCACGGGAGGCTGCACAATGTTGAGACTGTAGGTAGTCTGCTGGTACACATGTGACAGTCATTCGCAAGTGTTTAACAACATAGTAGAGAATTGGTTTGTAGAGCCGCCCGGGTGGAGACTATTGATGATGGCTGGATGTGCCATAACCCCCATATTGCACCTGATTGTCGTCGAACGTGTTTTGCAGTCCCTCATCAACGTTCCTAACCTCATCATCACGCCACTGATCGGGATCCGAGTTCGTTCTAGATAGAGGAAGGTGCAAGCTGCGGCTGATTGATAAAGGTGGGGTGTTTCTCGATACCTACCCAGGTACCTAGGTCAGGTAGCTTAGCTTATGCAATTAAGCAGCGCGTACCCCCAATTTGAAGCCCTGGAGCCGAGCCACTTCGGAGCTCTCATCGGCTCCTTTGCGTATCCATTCCAAAAACCTGCTGTTTTCTTCCTTTCCCAACCTGATCCTCACTCATCCCCGAGCGTCAAATGTGTCTTCAACAGCACAGATGGTCTCGTCCCGACTGCAGGAATGAATGTTCAAGACCTCACTCAGACTTTGGTTCAGTCCTTCAACCTTCTAGCAAATGAGGTCCAGAATCTGAATGACCGGCAGGTCGTCCTAGAGCACAAACTTCGGTACGCTCACGAACAGGTAAGGCCACAATCCTACCAACCAAACCCCCCAACCCATCGCGGATTCCCTTTCCAACGCTCGATTCGTATGATGAATACTTTAGCTCTAGATCAAGAGCCGCCGACTTGAATCATTGGCGGTGAACGACTGACAATATTTACCAATTTTTCTGACTTTCGACAAACAAACGCGATTCTTTTTCCACGCTTACAAATCCATGGACAAAGCCCATCGCTGACCCATTTCTCTACCACAGTTCCAATACTTAGCAGACAAATATGCACCCGCTGCGCCCCAGATCTCCGAAACTCTTGCGCACCTACAGTTGCCACCTGAACCAGAAAACCCTTCCCTCGTAGACACGAACTCGGTTCCTCTTCCCCGGCGCAAGTCGGCCGATTCCAAGCACCAAATAGCCCTCATCATCAGAGAAGGGCGCCGGGTCGCTTCCTCTCTTGGTAATTACAGTAAGAGCAGCTACTCCAGTCGAGATCTCGACACGCTTTCTCGGAGCACCATGACGACTGCCGCCTCCACCGTCCTCGAGCAGGATTTTACGGTCCAGGGCAAGAAGAGTGACCTCAAATGTCCCTTTTCCCAGTCTGTAGAGGTTGCTGAAGCTACTCCTGCCCAGCAGCCGGCTCCGGTTCCACATGACATCGATGACCCCATCTGTGCTGCCATGTACGAGGAGGCAAGAAGTGCAGATCCATCAGCACCATCGGCGCAGGATAGTGCTTCCAAGTGCCCGATCCGTTACATGGACCAACACTCTCCGGAAGAGATCGCACATTACCTTGAAACCCACAAGCACGAGCTTCCTCGCAGCCATGAGGTATGCTTACGCAGGTATCAGAAGAATGAAGTCGACCAGAGAAGGCTCGACGCAAAGTATGGGAACATGGTCAACATGGTGGAGGGCTTGGGCCGCATTCATCAGCCTATGCTGCCGGAGCAAGACACCCGACCCCAAAGTGATGTGGAGAGAGGATCGAACGAGCGCGTCGAGACGTGGGCTCAAGCAGTCAGCGCTACCGGCTCTGACGAGCTTGACCAGCCTACGGAAGAAGACTTGGCTGAGAGTGATGAGCGACAGAGTCATTTTGACAGGCCTCTCAAGGAGGTCCGTCTCGGCGAGTCCCCTAGTCGTCCCTGGGGCATACCTGTGCCAGATTTCGATCCGCCCATGGCCGCTGGCGAAAGCCACGAACGCCCCCATTCACCTCCGCCAGCGCCTGTTCAAGTGCCTTCGACACCTCATGGCAACAAGGAGACCCCGAGCCGCATGCCCGGCAAGTGTCCGTTTGATCACACCAAAATGAAGGTAAACGGCACAACTCCGATCGCTCCTCAAGACCAGGACGATTCGAAACCGCCTCATCCTCCTTCTCCTAACCAGGGCTTTACACCTGCAACAGCGACCAGGCACCCAGCTCCCCCGCGTGCGCAGCCAACGTTTTTGAATGCTTCTGATGTGGCAGCGCCAAAGGCTGGAGCTCCTCAAATGCTTTTCACTGGGCCCGTCTTCATCGGCTATCCTATCGAGCAGGCGATCCAGTTCATGCAACATTTCCAGGGACAGCAATAAGGTTGTCATCACGAGTTTCGATTTCTCACCTTTTCAGTGAAATGTTTCGTCCAGTCATTCATAGCATAGGAGTCTCAGCGGATGCTCGGTCTTGTTTCAATTTGCTTTATGTATCATCCTGTCGGATTAGCATGTTCAGGCGTTGGCGTATCTTTTTTTCTGGTTTGAGCGAGCGTTGAAAGAAAATAGTTGATAAGCGACGATACCCTTCATGAGAAAAAGTCATGAAAACCAACTGTACACGTTTCATCTAGTCGTTTTGAATTTTGATCAACGATTCGCTTCTGTTAAAATACATTTATCTGACATCAACGTGCACTGTTCCAGAATACTGCTCCCTGTGCTTCATCTATCCGAGGATCACATTGCGTTAGCCATGCAGCAGTAAATCATCTTGACAAATGACGCTCCGACATGATTGCGACAAAAGTCAACAAGCACTATAATCATCCTCAATATAGCCCGTCATCATCACTCCCAGTGCCCTGCTCGAACCTCATGACGGCCTTTCCTTTGCCCTTGCCCTTGCCCTTGCCATTGATGCTGCCGCCGCTCTGATAACTTCCGTACGCATTGCCCTCGTCGTCGCTGTCCTGGTCGCTGTCGCCCGCCACGGCTTTGCCCTTTCCTTTGCCCGAGGCGCCGCCAGAAGAGGACACGACGGCCTTGCCCTTGCCCTTGCCGCTACCGACGCTGACCGTCCGATCGACGACGGCGGCAGCGGCCGCGGCCGACGTCTCCTTCTTGTCGCGGCCCCCCTCGAACGTGGCCCGGACCCTCTCGTAGTGCTGCAGCTCGCCCGCGCTGACCGAGGGGATGAGCTCGCGGTTGGCGTCGAGGAAGTCCTGCTCCGTGACCATGACGGCGATGTCCTCGGGCCGGGCGTGGTGGTCAAAGTAGTTGGCCGTCGAGAGGGGCGGCCTGCCCGGCGGCAGGCCGGCGTTGAGGTCCCTGATCTTGCGGTCGACGGCCGTGGCCTGCCGCGTCACGGCCTTGAGCATGGCGTCGCTGCAGAGGGCGTAGAAGTCGGCGCCGGTGTAGGTGAAGGGCAGCTGCTGCGCCACCGACGAGAGCGACACGGAGGGGTGGAGTGTGAATCTGGGCAGAGTGTTAGTCGAGAGCCTCGACCATTGTGGCTTCATTCCGAAGAGCTAAAATGCAAAACTTACTTTCGAGTGAGCGCTTCCATAATGGTGAGCTGCTTATCATGTGTATCAGAGACTCCGAGATAGAGCATCTTGTCGAAACGCCCAGGCCGTAGCAAGGCCTGGTCGAGCAGATCAGGACGATTGGTAGCGCCAATAACAAACACACCACCTCCGCCATCGTCGCCGCCGGACATGCCATCGAGCTCGGCGAGGAGCTGGGAGACGATCCTGTCCATGACTCCACCGCTGTCTCCCTGGTTGCCACGCTTGGGAGCGACGGAATCCAGTTCATCGAAGAAGACGACACAAGGTCTCGCATCTCGAGCACGTTGGAACACACGCCGCACATTGGCCTCGGACTCTCCAATGTACATGTTCAGCAGCTCTGGACCCTTGACGCTGAAGAAGTTCAGACTATACTCGGTCGCAATGGCTTTGGCAAGAAGTGTCTTGCCAGTACCTGGGGGGCCATAGAAGAGGATGCCAGACCGTTTCTTCATTCCTTTGGCAAAGAGTTCTGGCCTCTCCAGAGGTAACTGGATAGTCTCCATGACTGCCTCCTTCACATTGTTCAGTCCACCCACATCATCCCAAGTCACGTTGGGGATTTTAGGTGCTCCTATCGCGTCGGCAAAGTTCTTACGAGCAGCATCCACCGCAATGTCGAAATCTGCTTTTGTCAGCGACCGAGCCGACGGGCCTCCTGCCACTTGGATATCGCGTATCGTGATGAGAGAGTCGTCTTTTGATGCTTTTCTCGAGAGAGCCTCTAATCTTGCTTCACGCGCCACGATGGCGCGTTCAACGACATCAAGCAAATCGCCTGCCACCAGAGCGGCAGTTTTAATGGCGACACCGCTCAAGTCAACTTCCGGTGCCAATGTGACACCTTGACGTTCGACGATGGTCCTCAGTATGTCTTCGCGCTCACCCTCATCGGGGGCATTCATCTCCAACTCGTGAGTAAACAGGCCTCGAACGCCATCAGGTACCTTGTCGACCTCGGTCGTGGTGGCTATCAAGACCCTGGCCTCGCTCAGAATCTCCTTCATTGCGGTGACCATTCTGTCCGCTGTGAGAGCCTCCAAATGCCGAATGAGTAAAGCACAGCAGTCGGATCCACAGCTCATGGCGCGGTCTGCGCGGGCTTTCAGAAAACCTTCCGTCTTTACATCACTTCCTCCGCCTCCGCCTTCGTTGACAATGTCATATGCATCTATCGTGAAGGTGTGAATGCCAATGTCAGCACAGGCGTTCATTGCCAATGTCGACTTTCCAATATTACGCTGGGTCGAGACCAGCAAGATGGCAACGGGCGGCATTTTCAGATGAATGGCCCTTTTGCTAGTGGCTGCAGCCATCAACTCGCATATCCTTCGTCTGATAGGCGAGGTGAACTTTGCGGGCTCATGAGCTGGAGACAAGGACTGCGTGCCAGTCTTGGGTGCTTCCTCCAAGCCGAGGTAATAGGTCCAGTTGCTCTCTTTCGTACCCGGCACAAGGCTGGTAGTAGCACCTGACTGGGAAATTTGAGTTGTAGCAATGTCGACACAGGCGACACCACCCCATATATCTTCTTCGTCACCATCCTCTGCATTCTCGGTCCGAGGGCCCTGGATGTGGCCGACTTTGAACCATGCAACACCGTCAGGTTTAGTCATCTTACCGGAGGAACCATTTAGACTGGTCGAGGCAAGCAAGTCATCGATATTAGAACCTTCTCCAGCGCCGGGTGCCTCCTGCAAAGCCTTTCCGAGCTGACTGTCAATCGGTATGCCAATGAGATCGCCCGACTTGACGACACGAGTGCATCGTGAGAAATGCGTCTTGAGACCGCTAAAGATGACTGTTTGCAACGCTCTTTCCGAAGAGAGCGGAGTTCGGATGCTTTGGAGCGTCACGTCGCGAGCATATGGGGGGCTTGACGAACCAGTAATTTTCGGCTGTCCGGGTTTGGGCGGGTATGCGTGTCTTTTCAGAGGGGATAGTCTCACGTAGGGCGCATTCTCCAGGTTAGCCAGAAGCATTGGTGACAAGTAGGCACCAGGGCCTGAAGGCTTTGGAAGCTGTGACTCAAAGAACGAGAATCGTCTTCCATCATTGTCGTGTTTCGCGCTTGGGATCCTCGTCATTGGCCGTTGTGAATAGCCTTCGGGCAGGCCAAAGACCTTTGCTGGCCTCCAGACAGGGTCTGTTTCCGCTTGAGCAAAACTTCCCAGCCCAAAGAGACCTGAGCCGTTGGACGGGGGCTCTTCAGACGCCTCTAGACGAACCCAATCTCCAGAGAAACAGCCAATCCTCGTCAATGAAGCAATATCCACGTAAATACGCGCTTCCGCATCGTCATCTGTTCCCGGCTTTGGGTGTAACAAGCCCGCCGGAATGGGACTCATCAGCCCATTGGCCTTGAACAAACGGCCTTTTGGACGATCAGGTCGGGCTGTAGTGGCTGTGAAACTCGAGAAAACGGACCCAGGTGTGTTAATACCGTTTGTTCTCCTTCCTCGCCCAAGCGTCATTGGTGTTCCAGGTTGCATGGTTGACAGGCCACTAGCAGTCGTCGCGGGAAGTTGAGGCGCCTGTAACGAAATCATGTCGTCCATCGAATCGTCCGAGAGCTCATCATCATGTTCTTCGGCCTCTGAAGCCTCGGTCTCGGTCTCGGTAGCAGTTTCCGTTGCTTCTGTGGGCACATCCGTCTTATACCGCTCTTCGGCGGCCGAATAAAACTGGTCGGTGGCTGTATCGTCCCCATCCTCTTGCGTTGAGCCGTTCAAAACCTGCGACGACTTGGCCGAGCTTCGATCGGGTTTGGACGAGCTGTGGCCCCTGGTCAGGATGATCTTGGTGCGAGGACCCAGGATGCCCTGAGCCACTGGCTCGCACAGCATGACCTTTCCTGGAGGTGGAGGGATATGCGTTACGGGGTGCGGCGGCAACGGCAACGGGAACAAGTCGCCTGCGTGGACGACCTTGAGCGTTGCCAGTGCAGCACGCAGCCCGTTCGCAAGCTGCTCCGCGCCGGATTCCGACCCTGCGCCCGCCTTCCCCTGAGATGCAGGGTGATCTCTGAAGAAAGTGCCCTCTCCATGTTCCAATCTCTTAGCAAGATCGCTTTCGAGGCTCACGAATATGGTGTCAAGCTCCAGCGCAGCAACGTCTATGACATGGATTTCGATTCCGCTCCTGCTATGGCTCGACAACTTCGACGGCGCAACTTGCTGGAGAGTCGTTGCAAAGTTCTGCAAGGCTAGAGACGACGGGGAGAATTGCAAGGTGGAATGCGCGAGTGCGGTAGATTTCAGGATGGGGACAATGGTCCAGCTCGTTCGAAGGACGTTCGCGTCCGGCGTCCAGGGCGCAATGGCGACATGATGGAGTTCGGGGGCCTGGTTCGGATTGATCTCGTCGTTCTCGCCTGCAAAAGCAATTGGTCAGTATCTCGCCGCGCGCGAACAGTCTCAGTGTGCTCGGTGTACACGTAGGACCATGGTTTGAATATACTCACGTTGAAGCAAGTGGGGAAACAGGTCGGCGAACAAATCGTCCGAGAGTATTCCGACGTCGCCTTTAACATGGTCGTCGAGGACCAGACGCGCTGGTATGGAGGGCTTGTCTTGTCTCCTCCTGCGCCTTCGCCGCCTCTGTGCCGGAGGGTTCGCGAGCGCGGTTGCAGCCATGGTGGAAGCTGGCCGAATTCCCCCCAGCCTTCCTTACACCCAACAATGGCTGAGCAGACGTGCTCGCATCTACACAAGTAGATGTTCAGCTGTATACCGTAGTCGTCTCTCGTGTATGCGCAAGCTTCCAACTACTCAATTACAGGCGGACGGAAGTCGTCAATAGCTTGTTGGCAGCTCCCCGTTCGTTCGGTTGATCGTCAATCGTCGCATCTCGGAGCAGAGCACAATCCAATCGAATTGGTGCTCGGCAGCTTCGACCGAGGTACATTGACACATGCATATCCGCGCTACGGTACCGGGGAACAGTGGGCATTTGGCCCGGGGGGTCAAATGGTGCAACAGCCAGACGTTGAATGGCTCGTGCGCTACCTGTAGGTAACCGCTGAGAAGACTAATATACTCTGTATACAGCGTAGGCGCAAGATATATTACTTGGCAAACAATGTCTATCGCAAGGTGTTTTGTGTTACGCTTAAATAATATGCCTATTGGTGATATTGACCATATATAGGTTCCGCTACAATGACATAATCATACTACAAAAGCTTGCAAAACAATGGGAAGAGGGAATCGTATTGGTCATAATATGAGCGGCGGTGCTGAAACATACCTTGGAGTGGTATTGTCGGTACCTACCTTGGTCTTATAAGGGAAGTCTCGTCTGAAATCGCTCCTCTATACGCCCAGACTGGATGATACTCTTTGATAATTCTCAAGACTCCCGGACTATACTGCGCGGTCGAACTTGTGATCCGTGCCATGTCGACCACACAAATCTCGATTTATTAAGATCTATACAAGGACTGGTGCAGACCTGGCCCAAGAGGTCGATAAGATGGAAATGAAGAAATCGTATAGGACAGCAAGAGGCAATTGACCTTGTATCTTACCGCGTGTAGGTAGTAGATTAGTGAATGTTCATCGCACCCAAATTACTCACAAGAGACCCATTTCTTCCCAGTTTCCTAGATCGGCCATCTTGACATGACCTCATTGATCCTTAGCAGATGTGCTTTTGAAGTTTGAGCTGAAATTGCATTTCATGGACGAATTGGGGCTGGTGACTGGATCCGGAGAAGCGAAGATCACAGAATCTCTTGGTCAGAAAGAAATCACATACCTTGTCAGCTGAAGTCTGGGACGGACAGGCCTATTCGTTTGGTTCAGTGTACGAAATAAAACCTGCAATTTGCTAGTTGGGCTTGCGGCATATTGAGGTTACTTCAGCCCTGCAGTAGTTATACAAGACGGTTCATATCGCAGGGGCCGGTTGAAAGTTTCTTTGCATCTGCCGTGGGTGCCGGGGTATTCTGTCAATATTCTGTCAACTTTTGTGACAGCACAGCCGTTGTACCTAGAATCTATAACAAATCTAAAACATAAAGTTGAGAAGACGCAACAGTGATTTCAGATCTCGAACTGGAAATGCTTGATCCAGACGCTAAGGGCCTGTCAAGGTGCACTAGAAGCGCCCCCTTGGACTGGAAACCTTGACGTCAGCGGTGTTCTCAGCACCAGCGGCGGGTGGGATGCGGACCGAAACCAGACCAGACCCCCATTCCACACCACACCCTTCCCAATGGGTTCGCATTTCCAATTCAATTGATTCCACTTTCCAAGGATCCTGCTTATGTTCTATCGATCCATACCTTAGGTGCCGCCGGCTACAATCCGAACATTATGCTGCTTGTTCCCGGAGCATGTGCTCGATACGTACACGTGCGTGCGGTGCGCGCTCATCGATCGTGGGCTCCCTTTTCAGCACAGCAGGAAATGATCTGAACTTTAGTCTCCCTGCCATTTGAGAAAGATAATTATACATCTGCGATCGCTGCAGTTTTAGGCTTTGGGCTAATAGATACCGCATTTTTATCTTTCTCTCTTCTGAGTCGTCGCTCTTTTGGTTCCCTCTCTGTCTCTCGGGTATTCTAGATCTCTTGCCGCGTCTCTTTTTCCTCGCTGCTCATTTTTGCTTTTTGCTCATCACCGTGGATTGGATTGGTCGATTCCACGAGATACCTAAATTAACGGGCTGCAGAATCGAGACAAGCCGACCATAAGACACGCATAATCCATAACGAGTTATGGCTGCCGCTGCAGGCGACTCTGCTGGTTCTTCTGCTTCTGCGTCGCATGCCAAGCCCAGCGGTGTTGAACATGCGCAGGCCGCCATCAAGTTTACAAAGCAGGCAGAGAAGCTGTCGCACCGCACGACTGCAGACGACGAACAGCCGGTAGCGACCGCGGTCGAGGCCCAATTCGTTACGCCGCACGACCCCGTCATAGTCACCGCCGACGGCGGGAGGCTCCCCGCCGTGCCGCTCGAGGAGGCGTGGAAGCTCAACGTCTTGAAGGAGAACTTGGATGAGCAGAGCCCCCAGGATGCGATCGGAGAGGGACAGAGGCTCGAGAGGGGCCCGGAGGAGAAACAGAATGATAGCACAGACAGGGTGGCGGTAGATCCAAACGATCCGGCCCTCACCGAGGACCATCCCGTTCACAAGCAGGGCGAGGGCTCGCTCAGCAGGACGATGCCGCCGTCGCATACCAATCCGCTGTTTCCACCGCTGCCTCTGTACGGACCGGCTTCTTTTCTGCGGAACCTACAGGTCATGACATTTCGAGTGTCTTCCTTTTTCCTCAGCACCGCCTTTCTCGGGGTCATTGTGCTCGGTGCGTTATTCACAAGTGTAGGACCAGCGCTCTCCCGGACATGGAAGAGACTTCTTCTGAAGAATCCAGACGCGGAGCGCCCCTTCTACAAGCAAGAGATGCAAAGAAGAAAGGCACGGGAGGATATCGAAAAGTCTTGGCGGCGCAGAAAGTCCAAGGAGAGGGCCAGTGTCGACAGGGAAGATCCCACCTTGGAGGATGGCTATACGCCGACAGAGGGAGGGCCCGACCCGGTGATTTGCGACGTTGGGTACTACGCGCGCAGAGTCGGCTTGGACATGGAGGAATTTCAAGTGGAAACCGAAGATGGCTTCATCATCGACTTGTGGCACATTTACGACCCCAAGGAATACAAAAAACTAGACGAAAAGGATCGTGCGCACCGTGGTCCTGAACTTTTCACGGGCGAGAGCAGAGAACGACCGGACAAGTCAGAGAGGAAGCGCAAGTTCCCGGTCTTGCTCATGCACGGCTTGCTGCAAAGCTCAGGTGCTTACTGCGTCAATGATGACGACTCGTTGGCTTTCTACTTGTGCAAATCAGGCTATGATGTATGGCTGGGTAACAATCGGTGCGGATTCAAACCCAAGCACGTTCTCCTCGAGTACTCGGATCCGAGAATGTGGTGTTGGAATATCCGCCAGATGGGAGTGTTTGACTTGCCGGCCTTGACCTCAAGGGTCCTCTACGAGACGGGCTTCGAGAAGATTGGGCTGATCTGTCACTCGCAAGGAACGACGCAGACGTTTGTGGCGCTCGCCAAGGAGCAGAGGCCCGAGCTGGGCGACAAGCTGACCGTCTTTTGTGCTCTGGCGCCGGCCACGCACGCGGGACCTCTTATCGGCAAGATGTACTTCAAGTTCATGAGAGTCATCACGCCGGCCATGTTTCGCTTCATGTTTGGAATACACGCCTTTATCCCCCTCATGATGGCTGCACATTCGATTGTGCCGGCCAGTCTCTACGGCTGGCTTGGGTACAAGGTCTTCTCCTTCTTGTTCAACTGGACGGACACCAGATGGGATCGTGCGCTCAAGGATCGCATGTTCCAGTTTGCGCCAGTTTACGTCAGCGCCGAGTCGATGCGGTGGTGGCTCGGTCGGGAATGCTTCGCCAAGCATAAATGTATCCTGCAGACCAAGGAAGAGTGGAAGGCCGAGGAGCGGGAAGATAATGCCACCGACGGCCCCCTCGGCGATCCCACGGACAGGCCTGTGTCGAGGAGAGGCTCGACCGTCAGCACCCGGTCATCGGCTAGCCACCACCAGCAGCACTCAAAGAAGAAGCCCAAGGGCTCGACGGCGTGGTACGACGCGCAAGCTCCGCCCTTTGCCCTGTGGGTTGCCGGCAACGATGACTTGGTAGACGGAAGGAAGCTTCTGAGACGGTTCGAGCGAGGTCGAGAGCCACAGTAAGTACACTCTAGAATACCTATTGACGAGCAAAATGACCAACGAGATATGTTTCTAGTGTCAATGTCGTTCATAGCAAGGTCATTCCCGAATATGAGCACTTGGACGTGATCTGGGCAATCGACGCCGTTGACCAGGTCTTTGGCGAGATACGCGAGGTGTTGTGGAAGACGTGCAACGCCAGAGAGCAGTGCCGAGTGCCCAAGGGCTGCGAGAGCGTGGCGGCCTGGGAACCTCAGAGCCGCGTCGAAAACGCAGACGACAGCGGCCAGTCGAGCAGCGAATCTCCGTCGTAAAAAACGGCCCGTCTTGGAAGGGTATTTCTTTTGGGTAGTATCGGTTTTTCTCTTTCTCACGTTCTGGACATGGCATAGCGGGCGTTGGGTATATACGGGCACGAGCTTACACGACCTGACGAAGCTCATGACTATACGGAAAAGGACATACGCATTCAGAGCACATATTTAAAAATGGGAATAGAGTATAGATTAATGGCAAGCAATGGATTTCGGAAAGATTACACAAACATTCGCATAAAATGAGAATATCAATCTGCCGTTCAAGTGTATATCGATACGTGACTGAATTAGCTTTTGTTTTATGTGACTTGACCTCGCCCATCCTTGATGAAAGACCTGTGAGCATCGAGCAGGGGACGGACTGCATTCCGCATACCGGAAACCACTCGGGTATGCCCCGGCTTCGTGCAACAAACACAAGGTTCGAGATAGGCCTGGGCCTAGTACATCTGTACTGCATTCAATAGCCGCTGGAGGTGTGCGAATGCGGGGCCGACTGAAGTCCGATCCGAAGACCACGATGCCAGTGTAGTCGGGATACAATTTGGAGCGAGCACGCGAGGTTATTACTTATGTTAATTGACTTTCCTGCATTCTTCTGCAGACCCGTCGCTTATTACTTGAGAGTATCGTAGATGGGACAATGGCTTTCGGTCATGTGTGCTGTCGAGGCCCGTCGTTACCCGCTAACCCGCCAGCCCGCGCCTCGAGAAGAGTTTGGGGGAGATTGGCCCCGATTCCCCGCATTGGCGGAGATGCGCTATGTACAAATTCTAGGGGGG